>JAJJWW010009959.1:0-123504 GCA_023531295.1 Papaver armeniacum
ACTCACTCCATTTCAAAATAATAGGCTTGTTTACGTGCATAAATTTGCACGTAAACAAGCCTATTATTTTGAAACGGAGGGAGTAACTTATATCGATGTAAATGTTCTAATTAAAATTAAATCTAAGAAAGTAGATGAAAAATGAAAAGAAAATCTAAGAAAAACTAGACGAAAATTTTGCATGTTAGATAAAATTAACAAATAAAATGAAAAATATCTGGGTATCAAATATCCACGGATATCCGTAGGACCTTAAAGCTCATCGGTTCCTAACGGTTTTATCCGTCTGCAGCGATATTGTTAATGAGTCCAATTTTAGATCTCGCACCAGACCCGATATACCCGGTCCCGGATAACAGGTACCCATTGACGCCTTTTATAGGCAAATGGTTTGCCCACAACGCATGTTGTTTTTGAACAAGGCTCGATAAAAAAATAATTGTGGAACCCATGTACGAGAAAGGAAAAAGATAGGAACATATAAACGTGAGCCCATGTATAACGAACTTTTTTTTTTTTTTTGATGTAAAGAGGAATATATATTAATTAGAAATATAGTACAATAGATTTACAAGATCATTTTTATCAAATATATTGGACATCACACTAGATGTTGATATTCTTAGTGAAGTTGTATTGTCATGTCTCAAGAGATTCCTTATACGAGCTTCTTTTGCGATGTAATCCGCCGCAGAAGTTGTATTTCCTATTTATATATTGTGCTGAGCTTGAGGGAGATTTTTCAAAATTATTTGAGTCGTTTGTATGGTATTTTTTGCACTCCAAGCCGGGACCTTGTATTCCTTTTTGATTGTCTCTCACAAGAATTTGCAATCGATTACTAAGGTAACACCTTTGGATAAAATATTTTCACCGAGCCAAGTGGAAGCTTTTAGTAAAGCTTTTGATTTCGCATGGAAAGCCGAGGACGCCCAATCCGACCCCGTTGTAATGTATGTACACTTGAACTTAATAAGATATATTTACGCTAGCAACTCGCTTGATCCCGGATTTCGGAAGCGATTACGAAAATTAGATATATCTCAAAACATAAAAGTTTTTTTTATGGATATGTCTTTCGGAGGCTTTACCTCTAAAAAAGTCTTATCTCTCAATTTGTTGCAAGTATAGATAAAAATTGTATCTTTTGTATCAAAGAAACAAAAAATTTGTCTCATGTATCTTTTTATTGTGGTTTCGCAAGATCGGTATGGACTTTACCTCCTTGTCATGTAATCTTACAGTGAGTTCCCTTTAATAATTATTTTCTAGAACATTATGATCTTTGGAGTTTGGGTCTCCAAAGATGAAGATGGAAAAGGTTTAGATATTACAACAACTAAATGCTGGTGTTTATGGAAGGAAAGGTATAATTAAGAGAATCTTTAATGAAAAATTGAAACTAGTTTCCATGTCTCCATGAAAGTTGAAAGGTATCTTTTTTCTGGAATAAAAAGAACTTGAACATTATTAGAAACACAAATACATTAGCCACAGCTGCTCAAAGAAAAAGTGATAAAAACCTAAAATGCAGGAAACCTCATATAAACACTAATATGTTGAACTTTGATGTTTCTTGGGAAAATTCTTACAATGTCATGGTTTCTTGGTGAGAAACCATTTAGGTACTTGTAATTCAACGAGAGCAAGACAAAACTATTCAGCTTCACTGGAAGAGGCAGATTCTTAACGATGCTCAAGGTGGCTACATGGCAAAGGAAATTTATCTTAAGTATTTCAACTTTCAAAGAGATTGCAAGAAGGTTATTAGTTTTATGCAAGGGGACAACACCAAAATCAAATGGCAGTGACGTGATATTTTACAATCCACAGTTCTAATCTTAAAGGATTGGAATAATTATTTGGGTTTTTAGTTCCTTCATAAATAATGAAATAGTGCAGAGAATATCTTAACAAAAAAAAAAGAAAAAAATAACATTTTTGTAACAAACAACTTTGGTTTTTTTATTTCCCATCTTTTGTCAATGTTTTTATTACAAAGAGAAATTTCTAATGAAAATGCATACCTCTATTAAGAAGTTATACTTCTTCGGGGAATGTCTCTGTTTTTGTGTTGATGTGTGTCTTACATGTAAAAAATTAGTAATCCTATTTCAACTTAATTAACAGGTAATATAATCAAGTTCGGTCCCACAAAAAATAAGGAGTTTTAATTGTTGAAAGTGTCACAAAAGGGGTATTTTGTTAGAGCATTGCTCACTTGAAACCACAAGTTTTGTTATCTCAAGCTTGTTGTCAATATTAGTTGATCAAAACTATATCTTGATATCTAGTCTACTAAGTCAAGTCTCAGACTATGTTAGAATTGGTAGTTGAGTATCAAAGATCATCCTTGAAGACTGGAGATCGACGAAGACATTTGGAGAACTTCTGTATCAGGTATGTGAAGACTGAACCATTCTATTTTACTCACTCATACCATTATATCTATTGAGACTATGTTGTATGACTTCTAACAGATTTACAAAGAAGAAGTTTCGAGTCAAGCTTGTGTAGGATCACAATATCGCAACATACAAGGTTCGCGGGATTAATAAACGACAGCGTCGCGAAGGAGTCGCAGGAAGCTAAAATAAACGACGCAATGAATAACGACAATCAAAACATAAGGAAGACATGGAACCTGGCGAAGGTTAAGAAGTGTCGCGAGAATGAAGACTTGTACACTTGCGACACTTCGCGAGTTATTCCCGAAAATAAAGGATGACTTATTTGTCATCCATTATGTAATACCCTATATAAAGGGTTGAGTAAGTCTGTTGTGGGAGAGATCTTTTTCGAATGGTTGAGCAAGTTATTAGGAGAGAGAAAAAGTTTAAGAGTGTTTTAATTTCTAAGTGTAATCCTATTCTTCCGGTGTGGACATTTCATGAAATCAATCAATAAACATTCTTAATCATTCATCTTTCAATGTGTTAATCAAGTAGAATTAAGTGAGGGGTGTATTGTGGGATTTCCTGCAACTACATATGCGCTAGAAACAGGGACGAATCATTGGTAAAAGAGAGAAGATCGCAATTAAAGTTGTTTAAATCAAGAAAATGAGAAAGGAAAATCTTAAATCGGATGAGGCAGAGGAAAAAGATATGGAGTGCAGTACAGATACAAGAGCAATGATTAGTGAATTTCATGAAAATATCAGAGGAAGAATACACAAACGGGATTTTGAAGGAAAGAAAATTACAGATAGAGAAATGGTATCACCTTTGAAAGATTGGGAAAAGCAAGAGATAACGTTCGCGGCGGGGGAAATATCCAAAGAAAATTTGGATCATACTTCTCCATTGGTGATTGCAATAAACGCGTACAAGGAAGGAGAGGAATCGGAGGACACGGTGAAAACATGGATGGTAAATGGAGTCTTAATCGATACAGGGAGTCTGGTGAACATCATGTTCTATCACGCTTACAAAAAAATGGGGTATAAGGACGAAGATATGATCTCCGCGGCATACAATATTCAAGGTTTTGGTAAATCCATAACAAAAGTTAAAGGGGAGGTAAAGATACGAATTCCATTAGAAGGAATCGAAACACAGGTGACATTAAGTATAGTGGATATGGAGTCACCGTACAACATATTACTAGGAAGACCATGGGTACATGCAATAAAAGCTGCGGCGTCGACACTTCATCAATGTATCAAGTTTCCTACACCAACTGGGATTGGCGAGATCAAAGGGGATGCTACTAAAGGAAGAATATATTATCAAAATGAAGTAAAGAGTTGCGAGGAATAAGTAAACAAGCGAAAGAATATATCAAAGCATCACAAGAAGATGGCGAGGGCAGCTAAGAAGGAAGAAGAATTCAGAGTTTACATGATAAGAGCAAAGGAAGGAAAAGGCATACCTAGCGAGACCTTGGGGGACGAAGGTGATCTTGTGAAAGAACCAAAAGGACCAACACCTATGGGAGAACCGAAGGCCAGTTACGTCGCGGCAGAACAAACTAAAGAAGTGAATGTTGGAACCAAGGAAGAACCCAAGATGCTAAAAATTGGAACTAACATGGGAGCGGATGAAGAGAAAAGAACTGTCGATCTGTTGCGAGATTACAAGGATATCTTCGCGTGGGATATGGATGAAATGCCTGGCATAGATCCATCTGTAGCCTGTCACAAGTTGGAAATTGATAAAAATGTGAAGCCATTCAAACAAAGAATCAGAAAAATTGCAACAGCATACCACCCCCAAATAGAAGAGGAACTGCAGAAGATGCTAGATGCAGGAATTATTAGACAAGCAAAATATCCTGAATGGATAGCGAACATGGTTATAGTTCCAAAGAAGAACAAGGGAATAAGGATTTGCATAGATTTCACTGATTTAAACAAAGCTTGTCCTAAGGACAGCTTTCCATTGCCAGATATTCCACAATTAGTCGAATCAGCAGCAGGGAATGAAAGAATATCATCTCTGGACGGATACAAAGGTTACAACCAGATTCCTCTCGCCGAGGAAGATCAAGAACATACTGCTTTCTTTGCCCCAAGGGGATTATATTGCTATACTAAAATGCCGTTTGGTTTGCGGAATGCTGGAGCAACATATCAAAGGATGGTAGAAGAGGTATTCGCAGATTGGATACACAAAACACTAGAGGTATACGTAGATGACATGCTTGTAAAAAGTAAGAAAGCAGAAGATCATGTGCGAGACCTGAAGGAAATTTTTGAGCAAATGAGGCGTTTCAACATCAAAGTAAATCCAGAAAAATGTACCTTTGGAGTTGCGTCAGGGAAGTTTTTGGGTTACATTGTATCAAAGGAAGGAATACATGTCGACCCGGAGAAAGTGAAAGCAGTTCGTGATATGCCGACACCCGCGACAGTAAAGGATGTTCAAAAGCTGAATGGGTTGTTAGCATCATTAGGGAGATTCATCTCGCGGTCATCTGATAAATGTAAACATTTTTTCAGCATTTTGAAGAAAGGATCGAAATTCAAGTGGACGGACGAATGTGAAAAGGCTTTGCAAGGAATCAAAGAGCATCTAATGGATATATCCATTATGCAAAAGGCAGAACCAGGAGAGGAATTGTTAATATACCTTGCGACAACTTCGCATGCTTTAAGTGCAGTCTTACTGCGAACGGACGCAGGAGTAGAAAAGCCAATCTATTACATCAGCAAGACTTTTAATGCCGCAGAAAGAAATTATTCAAAGATCGAAAAATTAATCCTAGCATTAGTTTATGCAACGTTCAAGCTTCGCATATACTTCCAAGCACATACTATTAAGGTAGTAACGAAAATACCGATTGAGTCAGTAATGAAACACTCAAAAAGATCGGGAAGAGTTGAAAGATGGAATGCTCAAATAAGCCACTGTAAACTCAAATATGAGATATTATCCTCAACCAAGTCACAGGTTGTCGCAGACTTTTTAGCAGAATTTCCCTTGGAAGAAGATGAAGCAATAGATGAAATGATGGATGTAGAAGAAGAATATGGAAACCCAAAAGATCTGCTAACTGAGCCGAATAGATGGGAAATATTAGTAGATGGATCATCAAATGGAGAAGGTAATGGAGTGGGAATTGTTATGATTTCACCGGAAGGCAATAAATTAGCTTTCTCTTTTAGGTTGGAGTTCGAATCCACAAATAATGAAACGGAATATGAAGCTATAATACATGCTCTGCGACTTGTAATAGAAATGAAATTGGAAAATGTAAGGATCACCAGTGATTCGCAACTAGCTATTCGCCAGATAATAGAGAAATATACTACAAACGATCAATCTTTGAAAAAGTATAAGAAACTTGTTGAAGAATTGTCGGCACAGATACCGAAAATAAAATGGAGGCACATATCAAGGAGAAACAATAGACTCGCAGACGCTTATGCCTTCATATCAAGTATGATGACAGATCCAATTGCGAGGAATATCAAAATACAGACACTACTGGCACCATCAATTAATAAAGAGGAAGAACAGGAAGCAGATACAATGATGGTAGAAGGAGAAATGCAATGTCGCGATGAAGACTGGAGAATAGAACTTCACGCATACTTAACAAAAGGGGAAGTGCCAAGAAATAGACTGGAGGCACACAAGTTAAAGAGTAGGGCAACAAACTATGAGTTACGAGATGGCGTGCTTTATCGGCGATCATTTGATGGGCCTTCACTTCGATGTTTAACAAGAAAAGAGGGAGAAATAATATTGAAGATGCTGCATAGTGGAGATGCTGGAAATCATAGCGGCGGAAGATCTTTAGCACACAAAGCAAAAACGCAAGGATATTATTGGCCATATATGCATGAGGACGCGAGAACAATATCAAGACGCTGCGAGGATTGTCAAAGGCATGGGAAAAAGATACACGCGCCTGGGGCGCCGTTAAATTCTTCGACAAGTGTGTGGCCTTTTGGAAAGTGGGGTTTAGATATCGTGGGACCATTTTTACCAGGAACAGGACAGAGAAGGTACTTGATCGTCGCAACGGACTATTTCACGAAATGGGCAGAGGCGAAAGCGGTTCAGCACATTCGCGATAAGGATGTCTTTACTTTCATATTTGAAAATATTATATGTAGATTTGGGATTCCCACAATTGGTATCTGATAATGGGAAGCAGTTTGAAGGGCAAAATATAGAGTTGCTGCTTAATGCATTTCAGATAAGGTGTGGGAAATCAACTCCATTATATCCGCAAGCTAATGGCCAAGCGGAGGCAACAAACAAAACAATCGCAGATATATTGAAGAAAAAGTTGGAAGGACACAATAGAGGATGGTGCGAACAAGTCCACAATGCAGTATGGGCTTATAACACAACCAGAAGAGAAGCCACAGGGATGTCCCCTTTTTGCTTAACTTATGGAGTTGAAGCAGTGCTCCCAACAGAGGTTATGATCCCGACAACCAAAAAAGAGGTTTGGGAGAAAAATCTTAGCGCAGGCAATATTCTAATTAAGTTGGATGAATTGGAAGAAAAACGAGAAAAGGCATTGCGACACATGGAGAATTATCAGCGAAGGCTGGCTAGAGAGTATAACAAGCGTGTCAAAATACGTGAATTCCAACCAGGAGACTTGGTGCTGCGAGAAACACCAATATATCAACGTGAAAGTGGAGGCAAGCTGGCGAGAAAATGGGATGGACCTTATATCATAAAAGAGATAGTTGGCACAGGGGCATATAGATTGATGGATCCCGAAGGAAAAGATGTGGGACAGAGATTGGGCAGACCATGGAATAGATTATACCTAAAGAAATATTACCCGTGAAAATGGGTGAGGAAAAATGAATCAAGATGAAGCATTTCAACGCAAAATATTTGCGAAATTCAATAAAATGTAGAGAAATTCTGCGAAGATCTCGCGTAAGAATAATGAAAATTCATGAATGACTCAACAAAAATAAATGAGCAAAAGAATGGGACGAACCTTTATGGCGTACACCCTAGTTCGCGAATAACATTTCGTAAGAGGCAAATGTAAGACCTAAAGTGCGTCATATAAGGGGGTATCTCTTGACATGGCTCAGGGGGAAGGTTACACCGCTCCTGAAGCCTGGGTCATGGAAATTTGGGGCCCATGAAAGCCTATCCGGAAGAGGTACCTTGGATTCCCAACTATATATATAAGGTTATACCCTGGTTGGGCGACCGAGGGTCTCTTCCAAGGAGTCGATGTATGCTCAAGGCGCCGAGGTACGGTTGAGCGAGTGCCGGGATGGATGAACCTACCCTGGCCATTCTTGGCAAGTCTTGGCATATGTTGCACTCGCCCGAAGAAAACTCCACTTAGGGTGCGGTCTCGTAACCATAAACCCTATAGGTATAAGGGATAAGAGGCTGCGAAAACAACTGGTTGTTGTTAAGACCGGATGGGAGGAGCTAGTCTTGTATGGCCGATGTTTCGCCTCCTTGAAGGGGCAACCAGGGAGAAGATAAGGGCGGCACTATCCATTAGGGAAGTGCCAACAAAGACGCAAATGTCATGAGGCTTTGTTTTCGAAAGAAGACTTAGGCTCGTCATATTTGTGCAATGATCCTGAAGAGGCAACAATACTAACACGAGGGTAAGGCGAGATCAATGGGTTTTTGCATGCAAATGCAAAGACGTCCTGCGATCTCGTCGCACAGACGCCAATGTCATAGGACTATGTTCTTGCAAGGGAATGTAGACCTATCATATTGTCGCAAACAAAATATCCTGCAGAGGCAAAAATACTCAGATAAGACAAGGTCAATGGGTCGGTACATGAAAGTGTAAAGACGTCCTGCGACCTTGTCGCGACAAGAGATGGCAAAGTAAGACCTTTAACTAGGAAGGTCTTACTTGAAAGACCACCCAAAATGATAAGGCGAGAAAAGTAGGTTTCTTCACACATGGAGATACCTGCGACCTCGTCGCAATATTAATTTTCAACACCAATGAAGAATTCATTTCAAAAAATATGATTTCGGGAGATTCATCCTTCGATGATAACCAAACAAGAATCCTCACCAAAAATGGAATGATGACTTCGCATGAACAGAGACAATACTTCTTATATTTAGAGAATTAAGTACTTCATATACTTCTTCAGGGATACTTCGTACTTCGCATAATTCAAGAAACGATATTTCATATATACTTGCGAAACTAACAAAGTTCATATATACTTCATATATACTTCATATATAATAAAGTTCATATATAATAAAGTTCGACACCAATGAAGAATACGTCTCAACAACGATGACTAAATAACATCATTTCATAAAAATGTAAGCGAACAAACTTGCGAGATCATAGTCATAATTAAGAAGAAAGTAAGAGAATCATTCAACAAAGGATTCAATCTTCCAAAACAAAAAGGAAAAGAAAGTTGCAGCAAAAGTTACAAAAACAGTTAATTCTCGACATCAATGTTATCATCTGCAGAGAATGGGGGACGCTCTTCAATAACTTTCTCAGCTTCACCTTCGCCAGAGGATGGGATTTCGTCAGAAATTTTTTTCAGCAAGATCTTTGTTGGCAACTTCAACATGGGCGACATCTTCGCAGCTTTCATAATCAAAATCATCGTCAGGAGAATTGGGGACTTCATCATCACTTACTTCCAAAGGTTTAATATGAACAGGGTCAAGGGATTTAGACAATAAAATGTCGTTGACAATGACTTCGGCCTTGAGATGATGGCGAAGGAGCGCCTTCTGCTGATTTTTTGCTATCTATATCCTTACAGTCAGACATATAGTCAAATCTCCTTTCGGCACGCTCGCGAGAACGAGCAAGGGAAGTAGCAAGCAACCCATTTTCTTTGCGAAGTTTAGCATAGTCCGACTTGAGAGTAGAAATAACGGAGAGCGAAGCTTTTCTCGTAATCTGCATAACAATTGAACAAGTAAAGATTAAAAAATACTCTTATGATCGATGGGATACGTAAATGAATCAAGGTAGTCAAATAATATGACTACCTTCTTTTTGAGAAGCAAGATGTTGAATAAAAGCCGAACAACTATTTCCCAAACGGTCCATGGCATCATCAAACGTATCACCAACTAAGCCTTTCAGGCGAGATCGCAAGTTTTTTTCGTTGGAAATAAGTATGGCATTCTCAGTCACAAGCGAAGAATTGGATTTTTCAAGCTTAGAACATTGATCTTTAAATTGGTTCGCTTTTACACTCAAGGATATTCTACCCGAATAAGCTTATCTCTCGGCTGTAATTTCTTCAAGTGAGTATTCAACACGCGAATAGAACGTTCTTGTTCTTCACATAATTTTTGACAATCATTATATTGTCGAGAATAAGTCGCCACTTTGTTTAACAGAGAACGCTTTTCTTGAGAAAGAGTTCCGTTCTCATCTGATAAAGTTTGCAGTTCCAAATTAGCTTTATCCAAAGAATAAGAGAGGCGAGATAAATCATTATTTAATAAGTCTTGACTCTGAGCTAACGCAATATTTTCTTTAGACAAATTATTTATTTCATCGCAAAGCATATGTGCGAAGATCATTCGAGATAGTTATATTGCTCCATCCAAGCGTCTCTCTCAACACGAACTTCTTCACCAATGGATTCCAATTGATATATCTCCATTATTCGTTTCTGGTTTAGAGCTTGAAGAGCGGACAAATTTTAAAAAAAAAAAAAAAAAAAAAAAAAAAAAAAAAAGGGGGGGGAGAGTATACCTTTTAACTCTTCATTCTTCCTGCGAAGGTTATCACGATCTAGCGAGATGTTATGAAATTTTTGATTTTCAAGATGGAGATTGTTACATCTCTCAGCCATAGCTTGGAGATCATTCTTCAACATACTAATTTCTTGAACCAAGGATGCCTGCGAAATCCTATCAGGACCAAGATGTTTACTTAGAATCTCGCAAACATCAGACTTTACAGGGTCAACGGAAGTCTTCTTAGCATCGTTCACAAGATCGAGAGAGGACTTTGAGAGCTACCTCTATCCCTTCCAAATTTTCTTTAGTAAGAGGGATTTGCTCGGATGAAGAAGTAATAATAGCAGAAGAAGGAAAAGATGAGCCATCCTTTGTCAAAAGAACACCATGAGAAGAGGAAGTTTCGAGAAGAGTAGCGTGGAGAAATACCGAAGTGTTGATGATAGGAGAGGCATGAATAGTGGGGGCGTCAAGAGGAACTTCAGGCATAGGAATGCCGTCATTGACAACATTATCAGGCGATGATTTCATGCAATCGGAGAAGAAGGTGTAAAGGAGGGAAAAGAAACACTAGGAGTAAATGTGAGGCTTAGGTCGACGAGGTCTTTTGGGAGTTTTGTCAACAGTTTCGTCATCCTGCGAATAACAAGTTAAATAAGAAACAGAGGCAATAATATTGTTAATAAAAAACAAATGTTCCTTCAATACCTTGTCACTTGCAGACTTTCTTTTGGAAGCAATAGACTTTGTTCGCGAGGATGGCTTTGGTTGTGCAAGGGATTCCTGCTGCGAAGGGAGTTCCGGATGCGAGCCCAAAAGAAGAAGAGGGTTCTTCACGGTAAATTTAGTTTTGGGCTGGTTCTTGCTAAACAACAATGGCAGAAAGAGAGTTACAAAATTAATCATAACAGGGTGATTTCAAGAAAAGCTAATCTCAAAGTTAATCAATCACGAAATCAACCAAATCTGGTAAGATTAACAAACCTGGATGCCATGAGAACAACAACAATTAGGAAATAGCAGAAGTGGTAAAGAAGAGGATAAGAGAGAATAGCAGGCAAACACTTGCAGAACGATGAAGAAGGTGGACACTTGCAGACGAAGAAGAAGATGAAAAGGAAAAAGTGAGTTCTTCACAGGGGACAACCCTATAAATAGACAAGGAAAGTGTTACAACCGGATGACATTAAATGCACCGGTAAAAAGGGTGGTTATAGACACGTGTAAACGGTCATTCTTGAATCCACGAAAGTATGTCAGGAAGGGGTTTTAGTGAAAAACAGACAATTGCGACAGATCTAAAGATTGATGACACTCCCTCCCTCGCAGAGAAAACATAAGAAGAGGCAGGATGAGGGATTCAAGTATCACAACACATATTTTCTTAGCATGCGAGAAGAGGTTGCGAGATTGATTATTTCCCATAACTCATGAGGCAAGAGATGACACTTCCTATATATCACAAAGAAACTTCGGAACTTCGCCAAAGAATAGAGGCAAGTACGTACTTTTCAAGAAAAGTATTCTTTCGCTCGTTCCTTCACCAATTAAAACCAAGGATTACTACAACAATGGATTTTTCCTTCAAAATCGCTCTTTAAGCAATATTCAAGGAAAAAGAGGCAAGATGTAGGATCACAATATCGCAACATACAAGGTTCGCGGGATTAATAAACGACAGCGTCGCGAAGGAGTCGCAGGAAGCTAAAATAAAGCACGCAATGAATAACGACAAGCAAAACATAAGGAAGACATGGAACCAGCGAAGGTTAAGAAGTGTCGCGAGAATGAAGACTTGTACACTTGCGACACTTCGCGAGTTATTCCGAAAATAAAGGATGGCTTAGTTTGTCATCCATTATGTAATACCCTATATAAAGGGTCGAGTAAGTCTGTTGTGGGGGAGATCTTTTTTGAATGGTTGAGCAAGTCATTAGAGAGAGAAAAAGTTTAAGAGTGTTTTAATTTCTAAGTGTAATCCTATTCTTAGGTGTGGACATTTCATGAAATTAATCAATAAACATTCTTAATCATTCATCTTTCAATGTGTTAATCAAGTAGAATTAAGTGAGGGGTGTATTGTGGGATTTCCGCAACTACACGCAAACCGCAAGTTGATTGGGTACAGTTCACGAATGGTAGTGAACTAAATTTCAAAATTGGTATAATAGGCTAGCGGTTGGTAACCGGGTTCCACGAATCTGTTGCACCGACTTCGGAAGGAACAAGCCATACGGTTCACGAACCATCCTACCAACTGTCCCAGTTTATATTTTATCAAGGGAAACTTATCTATATACCCCTACTATGAGACCCCTTGCAAAAATACCCTTATGAACTTTACAAATACCCCTAAGCCTAATACATTACTAAAATACCCTCCTTTATATAGTGTATATACAAAACCACTAACCACTATTTAAAAACAACGAGAAAAAAAAAAACTACATCTACTGTCCACCGCCAACCACCACCGCCGCCGCCCCAACCACCACCGCCGCCGCCCCAACCACTACCATGTGGAGTCAACTTGCTGAAGTTGTGTCCATATAGGAGGCAACTAGCTCAAGTTGTCTCTAATAAATAATGTCCATATCGGAGGCAACTAGTTCAAGTTGTCTCCAAAAGTGGAGGCAACTAGCTCAAGTTGTTTCCAATAAATAGTGTACAAGAACAAGTTGCAAAACAAAATGAAGCCAACTAACTCAAGTTGTCTCCAATCCGAGGCAACTAGCTCAAGTTGTCTTCAAAAGTGAAGGCAACTAGCACAAAGTTGTCTTCAAAGTGAAAGCAACTAGTGCAAGTTGTCTTCATATATGGAAGCAACTATCACAAGTTGTCTCCAAAAATAAAAATTGTACACAAAAAAGTGAACCTAGTGTGAGTCGAACACACATCTTCTGACATATAGTCAGTTGTGCTACCATTGCACCACATATTCATTTATAACCAACATATCAAAATCACATACCAGCATCTCCGGCTCCATATCTCTTTACTGCATTAGCATATTTTCAATTGAAAAATTAGTAAGCAGACTCACATATTCGCCACACCATCAGTGCTCAACCAACAATTCAAACCACCACCAGACAACACTATATCCTTCATCTCTGCTACTGCAACTCTACCTGCAACATCTTCATGACCACAAGCATTTTCACACACTTGCAACATGAGACAACAGCTGCAATCACTTCCATGCCCTTACTCAAACATCATAACCACCAAACAAGCGACAACAATTCCTTGTTATACTTTTTATCGCTGGATACATTTTCAGTCCCTACTCAACTTCCTAAGCATTCATCTATTCTTTTGACTTCAAAACATAAGCATAGGCAACACAACCATCTCATTGTCTTCTTATATTATGTCTTCTAATCTCCATAATATCATCAATTCCATTCAACATCAACACATCATAAACAACTTCATCCATCAGCTCATCTGTAATTGAACTAGCCAACACTCTCATCTCCATAGTTGTCTTCATATACATGTATATGGAGGTAACTGGCCAAAGTTGTCTTCGTATATGATGGAAACTTGTTCAAGTTGTCTCGGTATATGGAGGAAACTTGTTCAAGTTGTCTTCATATATGAAGGCAACTTGCACAAGTTGTCTTAAGGCAACTGATATCGAAATCTCAAAATCAACTGCACACACTCAGTCTCTTGCATATCTCTTTGCTGCATATACCACCAAACTCCAGCGAGATCAATACCAGAAATCAAAACTCCAACTCATAGCAGTATCTCCCTAACGCAACACCATTTCCATCACAATTTCAAGCCGATCTCTGCAATCTTAGCACAATACCTTATACACTGCATCCATATTATAACTACCAGAATCGCAAACCAATGACTACTTCAGCTACACTCCACAGTCCACCGCAAAACTATCTTCTCAATTGCGCCTACAACCATCTCAGACGCGCAAAACATTTTAACTCAACCTCGCAATGCTATCTTGCATTTCTGCAATTCGATTTCATTCATCACTTCAACAACAACAACACCATCCCACTATCTCGTCTCGTAATCGTTCATATGCACCGAATTTGAGATGGCACTAGTAAACCCTCTCCATTTCCGGACTAACCAATAACAAAGAATCGCACTTCAAACACTATCAATTCCATAATAACCCATATCTTCAACAAATTCAATCATAATGAGTTTCAACTCTTAACTCCAGTTTTCTTACAACTCTGAAATCATTAGCAGCAAATCAACTTCAGCTCAAGCAAAATATCAAACCCTAACATAAATCTACAAGTCATTAAATTTCTACCACCCTCTCAAGATTCTCTTGCATTCACAGTTATCAACAGATCCATAATCAAATTCATGCCTTTCACTTCCCATTAGCAGACAGCTCGCAATCTTCTAAATCTCAAACCAATTCATCCACTAACGGATGTATTTCCTTCTTTGATTCTTTCTAAACCCTTCTCACAATCTGAATCATCTCTCCAACCTCCATCAAACCCCGATTTCAACGAGACTCCCATATAGCTACGTCATTTACGCTTCAACTCACCCCCTCACTTCATTCAACTCAATCCATGACTTCATACATTGCACCACAAATTCGGATCAAACACAACCACCAAGTATGTATCTGAAAATTAATGTACCAATAACACCATCGGTAGCTTCAAACCCCTAACCCTAGCTTTCTTGATTTAACCACCACCACTGAAACTAATTTAGATAAATCAACAAATCTCGAGCTCAAATTGAACCTTACCAGTTTAATCAACAAATCTCGAGCTCAAACCATTGAATCCGAATCTTTAACTAAAAACCCAACCAAAATCGCATCTCAACTCGAAATTACCGAATCGAAAATAAAAATCAAATCGATCTCCGAAATCTGTTTTGAAGTCGAACACAAATCATGGAAAATCTGCTGATACTAGTGGCGGAGCTAACGGAGGTGGTGGTGCTAGTTGTGGTGGCGGTGATAGATCTTGGTAATGGTAGGGGCGACGGAGATGATGGAGGTGGGAGTGATGAGTTTTTTTTTCTTCTGTTATTAGAAATGAAGAAGAACGAAGGAAGAAAGGCTAAAAGAGGGATTATGGTTATTAGGTTTTTAAAGAAAATTTCAATTATGCCATCAAGGGTGTTTGTAAAGATTCAAAAGGGTATTTGTGCATGACCCATGGATATTAGGGGCATAAATAACATTCCCACTTTTATCAAATGCTTAAAGACTTATTTTTAATATGTTTAGCATTGCTAAAACTCTCTTAAACACTTTTACGACTTCATTGATCACTTAAACACTTATGTGTGTGCATCATGATTAAACTCTTAGGTGTTTAAATGAACATCAAATTGTTTTTAGTTATTTGGCTAAGTTTCCAAACCGAACAATCATTATATACGGTTACTCGTAACTTAGGACCAAAGTGTATATTCTTTCATTGTATTTTTCAAGAATAAAGTTTGCTTGATTCTCAAGTTATCTTAGCTTGAATTCTAAGCAACTCATGGACTTGGAAAAGCTATATATAAAGATGCTCTTTCAACTGGGAAATCTAATCCCTGACACTTTGTGTCCTAGTTGATTCTAGAATCGTCCTCTATTGACCTAGGTTTCCTCTGAGAAACATAATTAGGTCTACGACTAAAAGACTTCGCTTTGGGTATTCGTGAATCCAAGTCCGACTATCTTTACTCTGATCTTGCGTCTGTTATCGAGGTTTTCGTAATCTCTTTCAGGCAAGATAGATAGTAACCGCAAAGTTCTCTTCATCTCAGACTTTGTGATTCCTCAAGATAGATATCTGAAAATTGATCTTAATTGATCTTTTGAATATTGTTCTTGAGAGGTGGTTAAGAATCTAGGCTGCTCTTCGGGAGTCGTAAGTTCAGGATTTGTGAGGTTTGCTAGCTTTTTCTTATTGAAAACGGATTAACTCACCTTGATCTTTGATCTAAATGGAAATCAAATAGGCTTATCTGTTAGAGGTAGATTGGTATCAAAAGTCTTTACTTCGGCTGAAGCAACTCTTAGGATGTAAAAGGACGTCAGCTAAGGGAATAAAATGTGTAGAGCCATGCGAGGTTCAAGAGACGTAAGGAGCGCGAATGTAATCGAATCGCTTGGAGGGTGGATTCGATCTCAACCACATTCCAGTCCATAGTTTGATAGTATGATAATATCGTAGCGGCTTAATACTATGTGGTGTTCAAATACGGACGAGGTCCCAGGGTTTTTCTGCTTTTGCGGTTTCCTTTTTAACAAAATTTCAGGTGTCTTGTATTTTCCTTTTTCGCATTATATTGTTTATCTTTATAATTGGATCCACACATGTTTGTACATATTCAATCTAAGTTAGATACATCCGCTTAAGCGTAATCGATTACAAGACTTATTGAAAAGACGAGGGTACCCAAATATACCTCAATTTAAAACTTTTCCACCTATAAGTTTCTCCCGAAAGTGATTTTCTATGGTGAGTCAAGACAATACAACTAATCGGTTCACACTTCGTGTGATTGTCTATGGATACGAGATCGATACAATGCAACAACGAAGTATGTTTACTTGATAAATGGTTAGGACTTAACTAAACACAATAGGATTACTATCAAGTAAATAGGAATTAACGTTTGTGTATATTATTTCAAATTATATTAAAAACAATTATAATTGCGGAAATAGAAAAGTAAAAGACTGACAAGATTTTGTTAACGAGGAAACCGCAAATGCGAGAAAAACCCCGAGACCTTATCAGGAATTGAATACTCTCAGGATTAAGCCGATATACAAAATCAAACCAACTTCGTATAGTTGAGACCAAGCAACTAAACCTATAGTTCACCTAGTTTCGTCTGTATTCCCACGCCTCCAACTTGTAATAAGTCACGTACTTGGAACAATTCCTTTGGTTCGTATTCCAAACAGTAAAGGAACAACAAATCTGTTTGGTAGCAACTCTTTTCAACCAAGTGATGTGAGTTTGACACAAGGTTCTTCCATTTATTCCAATAAACTCTTTTGTTAGGTGGTTAGATATATCTAATAACAACTACCAAAGTAATTGTCTAGATTTTTCAATCAATACTTTGAATCACAAAGAATTGTATTGATGCCTATCTACTCAACTAATCAATCCAATCTACCACAAGGATAAACCGATTATAGTTGGATCCTTTTTAACCGAAACAAGTATTGTGTACACCAAAGATTATGAACCCAGATCAGAAATCTTCAAAGTCTTCTTTGTCTTCAAATCTTCTAAGATCTTCAATAAACACCCGCACACAATCAACTTGAATCTCTTGTGATCAATCACGCACAGAACGGAGTCTGTTAACAATGGATTATCAAAAGACGTCTTTAGATCTACAAACAGTCTAAAGATCCCCGTCAAAACTTCAATCTAGTTTGAGTGAATCTTATATCAAAAGAGAAGATTCTCAAGCATAAACAAACTAGGTGCAATCAAAGTTCAACAACCGTTAGTCAATCAAATCAATCGAAAACTAATAATAAACCACAATTATCTAGTTTCCCACCAACGGTACTAATAGAGCTTCTCAATCCCAAAGAAGTGTTTAAACCGAGCGACCGTAAGATATTTCACCTAATTAGGTTACTTTCCTCTCCGAATAGGCGGCTCCACCAGTAACAACACAACTAGGTAGTTTTGCTGGCTCTGAGGATTAGTTTGCTCGAAATGCAAACTTTGATATTTATAGACCAAGGAAGTTTGGACACCAAGGAATTTCCAAAACCAAAAATATTCTCAAGATATGCAATATATTTCCAAATTCGGTTTCCATAATTCCTGGAAATGCTTTGTCCAAACATTGACCGAAAATCTCTTAGAAAATATCCAACTAGTAAATGCACATTACTAATTTTCATAGCTATTAAGGAATATCTTTGAACAATAAAAGATAAGCGTTATTGTACATGTTCAAAGTATGTCGACATATTAACTTAGTAAATCATCTTTCATATTTACTATCTTGGAATCGATTTGCCACACTTCCAAACAAGTTTAGAATTGGTTCATCTGACTTCCAAGAACTATGCGATTGATCAAGAACACTCAATCACCAATCATGGGTTTCACGGTTCTACCAAAACAAGTTTCGGTTCTACCTCCATGTGAGTCTTGGATTTAGTCACACTAGCTTTCCAAAATTCGGTTGACTATGTACTAGGATCGGTTCCCCACATATATGGTATCTAACTTGTATTTGTTGCACATGTCCATAGGATCGGTTCCCAATTTCTAAAAACGTGTTGCACATGTTCATAGGATCGGTTCCCAATATCTAGAAACGTGTTGCACCTCTTACAAGGATCGATTCCCCTCTTTTGATCGGTTGCACCTCTTACTAGGATCAGTTCCCCTTTTCCTAGAGTTGGTCATACCAATAACACTAAATCGATCATACCATCTCAGGTGATTACTTAAGATCGGTTTCACTAACAAAAGTCATACCAATACAAAAGTCAGGCCTTGTGAATAGTTTTACCAAGAACATAAACAAGTCATGAGCGGTTATACTAATCACACATATTGGTAGTTCAAAAGATATGCAATGAATAACAATACCAATAAACCTAGAGATTTCCCTTTCGATTCACAAAACAAGTTCATGAATTTACTTCCTTAAACGAATGTAAAACATTGTTTCCTAGGATGAAATATTCACCTCATACCCATACATAATCACAAAAGCATTCAAACGATTATGTTGATGTCTTATATACGAAGTTCAAAAGATAAGCGTTATACTTCGTATTGTATTCCTTAATACTACGTCTAACTGGAGTATAATCCTTCATGCTTTGCAGTTATGTTTTCAATATGCACGACTTGAAAGATACGTTAGGGAATGAAACATTTCAAGTCAAATATCACTAACCTCAAGTGGAAGGATGATTTTGTCGTTGTAGCTCCTTACTTCTTCACTTCTTCAAGTCTCCGTAGTGCTTGTAATGTCTCATATCCTAATACTTTCAAGCTAACCTATACGAAGTTGACTTTAGTACATAATCAAGCGACTCTTTAAATGAGTTTTGGTTCACTAAAATATGACAACCAAACTTGACATACCAATGCTTGGTGGGTTCAACCGAGCTATACTCTAACACTTGTTTTTGTAGAATTCGTATCCTCAAAGATAGATAACAAGTTTAATCACTTGCGTAATTCGATTGGATTATTAGGATTTAACTAGATTGATATTGGATATTGATTTTTGAGATCGTCCAAGTACTCTGCTTAACAATCAGGTTCACAGACTCTGTGTCTATACACATACTTATTTAGTTGAGGATGAGATATACACTTTATATTCATATTTTCAAGGATCATTCAGTTGGTCTACTTGCTATTGTATTAAGTTTTGTCTATACAGGTTGCCGAACGAAAAAGTTGGGTGTGTTTGGTATCCCCTGCATTTTCATATCTGTTTTAGGTTTTAGAAACAAAGTAAATAAAAAAAACAATTAAAAGTAAGTTGTAAGCAATGAGGAGAGAGTTGGCTGATAAATCCTTCTTCGTTACTAAACCTGTTAGAGCATTGCTCGGTTGAACCCACTAAGAGTTGGTAAAGTATCTCAGGAGAAAATATTAGTAAAGTATACTTGTCTGCTAGCTAATATTGAGTTGTCGTCCATGAGAAATTTTGGTATATTAGTTGGATTTAGTTGGAATTATACAAAACCGAAAACTGGTATTTATTTCATATCTTTTGATATTTTCGGATTTGGATATTCCTTGGTTCTAAACTACCTTGGTTTACTAATATTAAAGTTTGTTCTTCTTACAAACTTATCCCAGAATACATGCATTTTATTTTGTAGTCAGTGCGGGAATCCGACTAGCAGTATTACTTGTAATATTCACTTGGAGAGGAGAGTATCCTAATCAGATGAAATCTCTTACGTCCGCTTCATTTAAAGACTTCTATGTGATAAATAAGCGTATAAAAGTAACGTTGGTAAGAAACTAGAATCGCATTGTTATTTTAGTTTCAATTGACTAACGGTAGTTGAACCCCGAGAGTCACAGTTTGTTTATTCCATGATAATTCTCTTCTAATATAAGATCACTCGAAGTAGATCAAGGATAGACAAGTTCATATATATATATATTAGATCTGAAGATAGGCTTGTGATCATCCATTGTTAACATATTTTCTTCTGTGCGTGATACATTGTTAGAGCACTGCTCGATCGAACTCGCAATCGTTGTTATCTCAAGCTTGTTTGTCAAGTTTAGTTGCCAAAACTATAAGTCTTGATTTCTAGTCTACTTATACCTAAGTCTCGGATTAGGGTAGAATGTGTAGTTGAGCTTTAGACTTCACGGCGTTCCTCGATTGAAGACGAAGAACTACTCAAGGGAACTTGTGGAACTTCATCAACAAAAGGTATGTGGAGACTTGAACTCATCTATCACTCAAAAGTCTATCTACTCTATCTCCTATTTGAGACAAAATTCGTATAGACTTCAATTATACACATTTGATATTTCGAGCTGAGTTTATCTCGCTTATCTATTTCTCCAAATATGTGTTGGTAAGCTTTCCCTTTAACCAAGTTCATCTTTTATTCTTGACGAAAGTCAAAAGATGATCATGTGAAAATTGCCTGGTAACATCTTACATGATTCATGTGATGCAATCATTTGGTATAGACTCGGAATGTTTCGTATTGATCATTTGATCACTTGAAAATTTCTTTGAAGCTAATGGTTGTGTGATACATCTATTGTCGTCTTCTAAGAATGTTTCAATGATTGAAATGAGAGTTTAGAACAAGTAACCAAGATTGGATATAATCACAGTGCGCGTACTTGCATTTGTGTAAGGTCCAAGTCCGGGAACCATAGTATGCGTACACGTACGCGTACTGGTTGGTTAATGGAAGTCCGGGAACTTTGTATGCGTACCCGTACGCGTACTGGCGTAAGTTCAAGTTCCGGAATTCAACTGAGTTTGGTAGTATGCGTACACGTTCGCGTACTGGCGAATCCAAACTTAGTCCGGCTACTTAAGTATGCACACCCGTTTGTGTACTTGAGTAGGTTATGTTCTAAAATTGGTTTGTTCATGAACTAATACATTTATATATTAAGGAATGCAATCTTTTGCAAACCATGGCTATAATGTTCATGAAACGATTCGAGTGAATCAAAATCGATTTTTCTTCAATTGTGTCTAGTATACTTCTATGAGAATATAAACAATTGAACAACTCTCTAACTAGTTTCATTTGAGTCATTTGAACTAGTTGTGATAAAGATGAAAAAGGTTGATATGAAAGTGTTCATATGGCTAACATCGGTTAACTATTGTTGAACCAACTAAGTGTACACGTTTAGGTATGGTTACCTTTATCTAAATGTTGGTACATTTCATTTGTGTATGACAAGCTAAGTTCGATCTAACGGTTGAAATATATTAGCTTGAATCTAATCAGGTTGTCATCTAACGTGAATCTTGATGCTTTGTTACCAAGGTAGCATTGATTGCAAACCCTGATTTTGAGACTATATAAAGGAGAAATCTAGCAAGTGGGAAACCTAATCCCCGCACCTCATGTGTGATATTAGTTGCGACTAGAGTCGATTATCCTTTGACCTTAGCTTTTTTCTAAAACCATATAGATTAACGACTTAAAGACTTCATTGGGATTGTGAAGCCGGACCCAACTATTTTTTTCCGTAGTTGCGTGTTTACGATCTTGTTGTTTTCTATTATGATTGAGTACTATCTTTTTTAAGATTTGCTCGAGATTTATTCTCCGATAGGCAAGATTGAAAAGTAGTCACAAACATCTTCGCCTCATCGTTTGTGATTCCACGATATCTTGTTTCGTTAATCGATTAAGATTATTGTGAGGTGAATGATATTACTTAGCTGTTCTTCGGGAATATAAGTCCGGTTTATCAATTGGTTCCTGTTCACCTTGATTTATCAAAAGACGGAACAAAACTCATAGGTATATCTGTGGGAGACAGATTTATCTATTTAATAGACTTTTTGGGTGTGATACAGATTTGTTCATCAAGTCTTCGACTTTGGGTCGTAGAAACTCTTAGTTGTGGGTGAGATCATCTAAAGGAATCAAGTGCGCAGAATTCGGCGTGGTTCTAGAGGCGTAAGGAACGCAACCGTAACTTGATCGGTGTGATATTGGTTAGGGCTCAACTACATTCCGATCAGAAGTTAACTTGTAGTAGGCTAGTGTGTGTAGCGGCTTAATACGAGTGTTGTGTTCAATCTAGACTAGGTCCCGGGTTTTTTTGCATTTGCGGTTTCCTCGTTAAATTTTTTTTGGTATCTGTGTTATTTCTTTTCCGCATTATATTTTCTATATAATTGAAATATCACGGAGGTTATGAGTAGTTCAATCAATTAGATAATCCAACCTTTGGTTGTTCATATAAATTGATTGACACTTGAATATTGGTCTTTGGTACGTTCAAGTTGTTTTCACATAATAATCGGGCTCGCGGATTTCTATCTCATTTAATTTCTTTGATTACATTGTGAAACAGGGATACAACTCTTGGATATATTTCCATTGATTGAGTCTGACTGTCTAGTTGATTCTCTTGGAATGATATTGGAGTTTGTCCATATAGATTGCTAAACGAAATATTGGGTGAGGTTGTTAGACCCCCGATTTTTCATATATCACAAGGGAATCAAAAATTTGTGCATGTACATTGAAGGCCGAAGATAAAAAGATTTATGTTTGGTATTACGATCTATGTGATTATACTTTCCAGTGCACACTTGATTGGTGGGATCCAACAAGTTGTTTAACTTTGTAATAATTTTATAACTTGTTGTATAGATCGTCGATCTATCATTCGGTGGTTTTCTTCGGGATCGAATATGATAGATTGTGAACTAAGGTTTGATTATTTCGGTAATCCTAATCTTGGTTGATCTAAACTAATACAAAGAAGTTTATATTGATCAAACGGGAGAGCCTTTGTATAACTCAACATATATCTATAATTTAGTTATTAAGATTGATAGAGCGGTTACCAAAACGGGTTAGTCCTTCACTGTTTCCAAATACAATCCAAAGAAGTTGAGCGCTAGAAGTCTTCACAATGGGTGAAGAAACTTAAAATAGTGGAATCTATCCTGGGATTCACTTACCTAGACCAGATTGGTTATAGGCGCAGGGATAATGAAGGAACTGGGTAACTTGGAGTTAGTTATTTGGTCTCAACTATACAGAGTTGGTAGTAGTCTTTGTATATCGGCTTAATTTTGAGAGTATTCAAAACATGACCAGGTCCCGGGGTTTTTATGCATTTGCGGTTTTTGTTAGAGCACCGCTCGGTCGAACTCGCAAGCATTGCTATCTCAAGCTTGTTTGTCAAGTTTAGTTGCCAAAACTATAAGTCTTGATTTCTTGTCTACTTATAGCTAAGTCTCGGATTATGATAGAATGTGTAGTTGAGCTTTAGAATTCACGGCGTTCATCGATTGAAGACGAAAAACTACTAAGGAAGCTTTTGGAACTTCATCAACAAAAGGTATGTGGAGTCTTGAACTCATTTATCACTTGGAAAGTCTATTTCTATTCTATCTCCTATTGAGACAAAAGTCGTATATCCATATAGACTTCATAATTATACACATTTGGTATTTCGAGCTGAGTTTAACTCGCTTATCTATTTCTCGAAATATGTGTTGGTAAGCTTTCGCTTTAACCAAGTTCATCTTATATTCGCCTGGTAACATCTTATATAATTTGTGTGAGACAGTCATTTGGTGTAGACTCGGAATGTTTTGTATTGATCATTTGATCACTTGAAAATTGCTTTGAAGCTAATAGTTTGTGTGAGACAACTATTTTCGTCTTCTAAGAATGTTTCAATGATTGAAATGGGAGTTTAGAACAATTAACCTTTGATTGGATATAACATAGTATGCGTACTTGTATGCTAACTATTGCAAGTTATTCCAAGTCCGGGAATCTAGTTTGCATACCCGTATGCATACTGAATTCAACAATTGAAGTCCAGGAACTATAGTATGCGTACACGTTTGCATACTTACTTCAACTGAGTTTTGGTGGTGTAGGACAGTATGCGTACACGTTTGCATACTAGCAAACACATGCCAAGTCTGGGAACTCAGGTATGCGTACACGTTTGCATACTTGAGTGGGTTAAGTTCTAAAATTGAAAATATATGTTCACATACCCATGAACAAATACATTTATATAATAAGGAATGCAATCCTTGCAAACCGTGGCTATAATGTTAATGAATTGATTCGAGTGAATCAAAACCGATTTTGCTTCAATTGTGTCTTGTATACTTCTATGAGGATATAAACAATTGAACAACTCTATAACAAGTTTCATTTGAGTCATTTGAACTAGTTGTGTTAAGATGAATAAGGTTGATATGAAAGTGTTCATATGGCTAACTTCGGTTAACAATTGTTAAGCCAACTAAGTGTACACGTTAAGGTACGGTTATCCATATCTAAATGAAGGTGCATTTCATTTGTGTGTAACAAGTTAAGTTCGATCTAACGGTTGAAAGATATTAGCTTGAACCTAATAAGGTTTTCATCTAAGGTGAATATTGATTTCTTTGTCCCAAAGTATCAAACCCTGATTTGGAGACTATATAAGGGAGAACTCTAGCATCTGGGAGACCTGATCCCCGCACCTCCTGTGCGATACTAGTTGCGACTAGAGTCGATTCTCCTTTAACCTAGGCTTTACCTAAAACCTTTATAGGTTAACGACTTGAAGACTTCATTGGGATTGTGAAGCCAGACCCAACTATTTTCTCTGTAGTTGCATGTTCTAATCTTACTTTATTCTATCGTATTGAGTATTATCTTCTCTAAGATTTGCTCGAGATTTAATCTCCGATAGTTAAGATAAAAAGTAGTCACAACATCTTCGTCTCATCATTTGTGATTCCATAATATCTTGTTCCGCTACCATACAGTTAAGATTATTGTGAGGTGATTGATATTACTTGGCTGTTCTTCGGGAATATAAGTTTGGTGTATCAATTGGTTCCCGTTCACCTTGATTTATCAAAAGACGGAACAAAACTCGTAGGTATTTCTGAGGGAGACAGATTTATCTATTCAATAGACTTTTCTGTGTGAGACAGATTGGTTTATCAAGTCTTCGACTTTGGGTCGTAGCAACTCTTAGTTGTGGGTGAAATCAACTAAAGGAATCAAGTGCGCGTGTCAGGCGTGGTTCTAGAGGCGTAAGGAATGCAACTGTACCTTGATCAGTGTGATATTGGTTAGGTCTCAACGACATTCCAGTCCGAAGTTAACTTGCAGTAGGCTAGTGTCTGTTGCGGCTTAATACAATATGGTGTTCAAATATGGACTAGGTCCCAGGGTTTTTCTGCATTTGCGGTTTCCTTGTTAACAAAATTTCTGGTGTCTGTGTTATTTCTTTTCCGCATTATATTTTTTATATAATTGAAATATTACGGGTTGTGCGTGAGTTCAATCAATTAGAGAATCCGACCTTTGGTTGTTAATTGAATTGATTGACACTTGGATATTGGTTTTGATATTGTACAAGTTGTTTCTTATAATAATCGGGCTCACGGATTTCTATACATTTGATTTCTTTGATTACATTAAGAAACAAAGATACAACTCTTGGATATATATCCATTGATTGAGTCTCATTGTCTAGTTGATTCTCTTGGAATTATATTGGAGTTAGTCCATACGGATAGCCTAAACGAAATATTGGGTGTGGTTGTTAGACCCACGGTTTTGATTTTCTCTTTAAAAAAATCTTTTTGTGTTCTTTTACTTTACTTTCCGCATTATAATTATCATTTTAGTTATAATAAGGTGATTGCATTATACGTTAATCCAACACTTTCGATACCTAGGTTAGTAAACTAGGGATGTTTCAGTATTGCATTAACGAGAGTTTCGTATTGATCATATAATCATTTGAAAATTACTTGAAGTTATTGGTATGTGTAAGATTACAGTGTTGTCTTCTAAGGATGTTTCAAATCGATTAACGAGAGTTTTAGAACTACTACCAATGTCTGGATACAACACAATATGCGTACACAGTATGCGAACTGTGAAATAGTAGTTGGGTCCGGAACTCTTGTTTGCGAACTGTGTTTGTGAACAGGTTTACATGTTGGGTCCGGAACTATTGTTTGCGAACTGTTTTTGCGAACATCAAGACTAGGTAAGGTCCGGAACTGTAGTTTGCAAACATGGTTTGCGAACTCAGTGGGTAGGTTCTAAATCGGTAGTTGACAAATTGTTCACATATACTTTGTTTGCAAATTATTTTTTTATACACATGAACTTAGGTTTGTTTGCGAATTAAAGTGCTTGAATTTCAATGTCTTTAAGGTATGCGAACTCGGTTTGCAAACCGTGGCATTATGTTCATGAATTGGTTCTTGTATAAGTACGTTGTACACATACAAACCAAGTCGATTTTGTTTCAAATGGTTCATGGATATTTCTATGAGATGGTGAACATTTGAACAACTCTCTTTGATACATTTGATTATCTATCATGATTGATTGATTATCAGATTGAATCGAGAAGTGTCAGATGAATATAACTAAGCTAAAAGTGCTCGTATGGCTAACTTCGGTTAACTGTTATTGAGCCAACTTATATACAAGTTTAGGTACGGTTCATCCATATCTAAATATACATATATTTCATTTGTGTGTATCAAGCTAAACCATCTAACGGTGGAGATTTATTGATTTTCTAAGCAAACTTAGCTTGAATCTTAAGTTAGGAGTTCATCTAACGGTAGATATTAATTGCTTTGTTACTAAGCTATCTTAGCTTTGATTGTAAGCAACCCCGATTTGGAAGACTATATAAGGAGGTACTCTAGTATTTGGGAAACCTAATCCACGACATACGTGTGTCCTAGTTTCAAACTAGAGTCGATTCTCCATTAACCTAGGTTTCCAGTTCTTAGAAAACCATTACTAGGTTTAACGACTTTAAGACTTCGCTTGGGATTTGTGAGGCTTTGGTCCAACTATTTTCTCTATAGTTGTGTATCTGATCTTACTTTTTCTATCGTATTGAGTTTAATCTTCTTTAAGGTTTTCTCGAGATTTATCTACGATAGGTAAGATATAAAAATTAATCACAATAATTTTTTCGTCTCGAGACTCTTGTGATCCGCGATAACTTTTTCTGTATATCAGTTGGGTTATGGTGAGGTGACTAACGGATTGTTATACAAGAAGAATACCCAGTCAAAGTATATAAAAACGACTGGATACTTATACGAATAACATAAAGTCCGACCATATTATTAACAAAACAGCCGAACATGTAATTCGTTAAAAGTGTTTTTTGTTAAGTCCGACCTTATTATTGTGAGACATACTTTTAAGTAATTTAACTAGTAATCTGAGTCCAGATGAATCTACATCCACAAATTGTAGCCTAAAAAACTAATAGAAAAATCGAGAATATCCTTTAACCATAATCGGCTTTGTATGAATGTCCACATTAGCGAATGTGGGTTAATGTCCTTTGACCAAGAAAAACTTAAGAACAATAGGTCGACATGGTCATGAACATCGACCGATTATCATAGGAATCGTCAATATGATTACGGTTAAACATAGAAAACCCGATTTTTGTAATTTTCAATTTTAAATGGACAAATCAATTACAAGTTGCAATCGACGATGTTTAGTTTGAAATAAAATAGGGGAATAAAATCTTCTTCAAGTCGATATAGATGCAGTGGGGATACTTAGTTAGGTTTTAGTTTATGTTCTAGTTTGTGAGGGAAATAATTTGAATAGGTCTCAATTTCGAGAAGAATAAGACTTGGGATATTATTTTTACCTAGTTTAGACACCCCTTATCACATTACTCTTAGTGGGATTCAAAATCCATAGGCCCAAATAAAAACCATAAGCCCCAAACTAGCCAGGTTTCTTTTGCAATCAGGTTGGTATAACACCCTTTCATTTGGGATGGGTCCTTTAAAGGGCATCATATACCTATTTTGGGATATGATCTTTAAAGAGTGTGACATGTCTTTTTATTGGAATGTATCATTTAAAATACCTAACATGTAAAACGACGATGATATAACATAACCATAGATTAGAGTGATTGTGGTGCCGCTACGTGAACACGAAGGGTTCTCCTTCACACAAGAATTATTGATTTATTTGACACTGCAACGTGAAATTATAAGAATTCCTATCATAGGGGATCCAAGGTTTTGGTTTTGAGGGCTCCTATAGATTCAAATGTCCTAAATGTGGATAAGGGGATATTTTCATCCATAACAAAAATACAAAAATATCCTTTGCTTATATTTATTACTACCTTATTACCCTTAAACAATTAACCTAACTCTAATTAAAGCCAAAAACCAAAACCAAAACCTAATCAATATATCGCCTCTTCTTCTCTTCTTCTTCTCCATCGTCTCTTCTTCATCTTTTTTTTTTTTTTTTTTGTTCTTCAACAACGATTAATCGTCAATTCTCCTCAAGTAATTACTTCAATTAGGTAAAAATCGAAAACCCACCAATTTTTGGTGTTTTGATCGCATAAATAGGTAAGATTTGATCAAATTAGGGATTTTGAAATAGTTTCAGAATTACATACGTTTGGGAAATATTGGTTTTCCCAACCGTAAACCAATTATAAACCAATTATACGGTTGGGAAAATATGAACTCCCAACCGTATTTGAACCTGGGTTTTTCTACGGTTGGGAGTTCCAACCGTATATGGTAGTTACGGTTGAGAAAATTTAAGACTCCCAACCGTATGTTAAATTTGTTAGAGCACTGCTCGGTCGAACTCTCAAGCGTTGCTATCTCAAGCTTGTTTGTCAAGTTTAGTTGTCAAAACTATAAGTCTTGATTTCTAGTCTACTTATAGCTATGTCTCGGATTATGATAGAATGTGTAGTTGAGCCTAGACTTCACGACGTTCATCGATTGAAGACGAAGAACTAATAAGGGGAGCTTGTGGAACTTCATCCACAAAAGGTATGTGGAGACTTAAACTCATCTATCACTCAGAAGTCTATTTCTATTCTATCTCCTATTGAGACAAAGTCGTATAGCTATATAGACTTCGTTATTATACACATCTGATATTTCGAGCTAAGTATACATCGCTTATCTATTTCTCGAAATATGTGTTGGAAAGCTTTTTGCTTTAACTATGTTCATCATTATTCTTGACGAAAGTCAAAAGATGATCATGTGGAAATTGCCCTGTAACATCTTACAGGATTTGTGTGAGATAGTCATTTGATGTAGACTCAGAATATTTCCTATTGATCATTCGATCACTTGAAGATTACTTATAAGCTAATAGTTTGTGTGAGACAGCTATTGTCGTCTTCTAAGGATGTTTCAATGATTGAAATGAGAGTTTAGAACAAAACCCATGTCATGATACATCACGTTTTGTGTACTTAGTGTGCGAATTGTTTTGACAGAATTCAGGAACCGGAAAATAAGTTTGCGTACCGTTCACTGGCTTGTTTGAACTGTTGAAGTCCAGGAACCAAGTTTGCGTACCCGTTCGCATACGGTTTCAGCGAGTTGGAGTCCGGAGCCAAAGTTTGCGTACCCGTTTGCAATTTGTTGGTTTAAGACCAATGTCCGGAACTTAAGTTTGCGAACCCGTTTGCAAACTTAAGTGGTTCAAGTTCTAAAATCGGTTATGTATGATTTCATACTCATGAAAAAAATACATTTATATAATAAGGAGTGCAATCTTTGCAAACCGTGGCTAAATGTTCATGAATTGATTCTCTTGAATCAAAACCGATTTTGCTTCAATTGTGTCTTGTATACTTCTATGAGAATATAAACAATTGAACAACTCTATGAGTAACACAATTAGATTCATTTGATTATCATTCTTGATTGATTGATCATCATATGTGATCAAGATGTGTTAGATGAACAAGGTTAATACAAAAGTGTTCATATGGCTAACTTCGGTTAACTATTGTTGAGCCAACTCAATATACACGTTTAGGTACGGTTACCCATATCTAAATGAAGGTATATTTCATTTGTGTGTAACAAGCTAAGACCATCTAACGGTGGAAAGATATTAGCTTGAATCTAATAAGGTTTTCATCTAACGGTGAATATTGATTTCTTTGTCCCAAAGTTATCAAACCCTGATTTGAAGACTATATGGGGATAACTCTAGCAACTGGGAAGCCTAATCCCCACACCTCATGTGTGATACTAGTTGCGACTAGAGGCGATTCTCCTTTAACCTAGGTTTTTCTAAAACCATTATAGGTTAACGACTTAAAGACTTCATTGGGATTCTGAAGCCAGACCCACTATTTTTTCTGTAGTTGCATGTTCTGATCTTACTTTGTTCTATCGTATTGAGTACTATCTTCTCTAAGATTTGCTCGAGATTTATCTCCGATAGGTAAGATATAAAAAGTAATCACAAAGCTCTTCGTATCATTCTTTGTGATTCCACAATAACTTTTTTCCACTACCATACAGTTAAGTTATTTTGAGGTGATTGATATTATTAGGATGTTCTTCGGGAATATAAGACCGGTGTATCAATTGGTTCCTGTTCACCTTGATTTATCAAAAGACGTAACAAAACTCGTAGGTATTTATGTGGGAGACAGATTTATCTATTCAATAGACTTTTCTGTGTGAGACAAATTTTTTTATCAAGTCTTCGACTTTGGGTCGTAGCAACTCTTAGTTGTGGGTGAGATAAGCTAAGGGAATCAAGTGCGTAGAGTCCTCTTTGGGATTCGAGGCGTAAGGAACGCGGTGGCCTTGATCAGTGTGAGATTGGTTAGGGGCTCAACTACATTCGATCCGAAATTTAATTGGCGGTAGGCTAGTGTCCGTAGCGGCTTAATACGAGTGTGGTGTTCAAATGCGGATTAGGTCCAGGGGTTTTTCTCGCATTTGCGGTTTCCTCATTAACAAAATTTCTGGTGTATGTGTTATTTCTTTTCTGCATTATATTTGTTTATATAATTGAAATATCACAGGTTGTGCGTAGTTCAATCAATTAGATAATCCAACATTTGGTTGTTGATATAAATTTATTGACACTTGAACATTGGTCTTTGGTACCTTTCAAGTTATTTCTCATATCAATCAGGCTCACAGAACTCTTTCTGTTCGATTGCAGATTGTATTGAGAAATTGAGATATAACTCTTTGATATATTTTCCTTGTTTGAGTCTGACTGTCTAGTTGATTCTCTTGGAATTATATTGGAGTTAGTCCATACAGATTGTCGAACGAATTATTGGGTGTGGTTGTTAGACCCCCGCTTTTTCAAAAAAAAAAAAAATTGATTTTGATTTTCAAACTCTAACTATAAATTAGTCTATTTTAATCACTAAGCATACTTAATTTAGTTAATCTAATCATTACCGCTAACTAATGGAGGATATTGTAGCATTTAACAAAATTATTATGTTAAAGGTTTTGTTGATTACTATTTACGACTCTATTTTGTCATCTTGTGAGCCAAAAACCAAAAGTTTGGAGCCCCACAGCAATAGGATTCAATTATAAAGGTTAGCATATTTCTTTATAATTGTTGAAATGATAATGGTTAGCATATTTGTTTCCAAAGTGATGTGAAACATGATTGTTTTTCTATTCTGTATCGGTTAGTATCAGCCAGTATCGGGGAAGCATAGACTGATACATGTACAAATACCCCAAGGGCAGTGCTATCCCGCAAGGTCACGCGGGATGGCTTAATGAGGTAGCGGGGTCGCGGCCGTTGGATATCGAAGATCTTTAGATTTTGTTTTTCTTTTATATAAAAATCATAACTTTGACAGCTGGCAGAAACAAATAATTCGTGTTACACCCTCCACCTTTATTAGTTATTCAGTTCAAACTTCAGTCGAACTCAACTTTAGTGGATCCACTTCAAGGAAAAAAAAAAACTTCAGTTGATGATCTTCTTTTCACATTTTCAACATTCCACTTCTTCGTTTCGGTCTGTCTCGAACATGCTTTTGAATTTTCTTCTTTCATTGTTGTCCGCAACAAATGCTTACCCAAGAGAGAACAATTCAAAAACAAAAATAAGTTAATCCCTTGATTGATTATCAGAAGATTTTTTATTTTATTTTCTTTTGGAATAAAAAGGATATCAATTTTAATCCCACGAAGGAGATCGATTCGAGATACAAAAAATTACAAAATCCTCCCAGTGGAACAAATAATAAGATTATTACAAATCTTCTAAATGTTATTATTTGGAAAATTCATCTTAGCAATTCACCATCATCTTTTAATGAAAAAATGCTCTTTAACAGTAGCTGTAGTTTTAGCCTAAATGGAAATTTGGATAACATTAGTTGATGCCCTAATTCTAATTTTAGTCTCTTTTATTCCTGTTAATCCATACATATTGTTCTGTGTTTTTCTAATTTTTGAATGATGTGAATTTGTGATTGACAATCAAAATATACATCTCTATTTGGGGTTGAATTTATACCCACAGACAATAAAGAAGATGGTGGTGCTTCAAATGGAGGAAGTTGTTAGGTGGTGTAGGGGGCATCCTCATGGTTGGTATTGTAAAAGATAAAACTAAGAACAAATTTTAATTTTTAGGGGAGATGGTGGTTATGGGTTTATATTTGGGAGGTTGAAGATAAGTTGATAATTTTCCCACCTCCCGGCGACAAGGAAGGAAGAAAAGAACTGTGTTTCTCATTGGAAAAGCCCCTGTAAGAAAGATAATTAAATCTATGAGGGTGATATAATTTTGTTAAAATTAAATAAAGGACCTTTTTCAATTAACAGTTGTACAGTCATAATCAACGGCTATAGAGGCAGATGCATTAGTATCCAACGGCCGCGACCCCGCTACCTCATTAAGCCATCCCGCGTGACCTTGCGGGGTAGCACTGCTCATACCCCAAACCATAATCCTATATATTAACATTATTATCCGTGGAAATCTGATCTCTGAATCTTAAATAGTTAAATGGATCAGTACATAACAATTTCAAATAAATCACAACTTATATAAGAAAAACAAAAAAATTATGTACTCAAAAATGCATGTAGTCGGCTAGATTCCTGTCATCGAGGGTATAACTCGGTAATTGAATTTTCATTCACGCTCCATGCTGCCGAATTGCTGCTTGATTTGTCTTTCAGGATCACTTGCTCTTCACTTTCACGAAAGCCAGTCTTTGTATGTCTAGTACTATCTGAGAAAAATGCAGGTGCAGAAGGTAAATCTAGACCCATGGAGTAACTGTTGAGCATTAAGACGACTGTTGCCATTGTGGGTCTATCTGCAACATTATCTTGGGCACATAATAATCCGATATGAATGCATCTCATTGCTTCACTTTGCGAACATGCATCTTTCAAAGTTGGATCTAACAACTCTAAAGCTGATTCATTTTTCCAATGCTTCCATGCCTGCAAGCATTGTCTCATTTGATTACTGGGTGATCACTCAATGAAAAAAAAAAGAGAGTCCCCTGTACACAAAAAATCTCTTTGTACTCACATAGCTTAGAAGATCTTGAGCACCCCCTGGCTCATAGAAACAGTTACTCTTCTTCCCGCTGAGAATCTCGAGAATTAGGACACCAAAACTAAAAACATCTGATTTCACAGAGAACTGCCCATGCATTGCATACTCCGGGGACATATATCCACTGCAAATTCAATACCAAACGGATAAGAGTTACACGCCCCGCCTCGACCTATTTAAAGCAATTAATTGTGTATTGATGATACAAGAGTATGTTTTAACGCATTCTACAAACAACTATTCATGTAATCATACAAAGTACTTACTATGTTCCGACTATTCTATTTGTGTTCGCTTGAGTTTGGTCCATCACAAAAAGCCTCGCCATGCCAAAATCTGAAATTTTTGGATTCATATCTGCATCTAACAATATATTGCTAGCTTTCAGATCTCGATGAATGATTTTAAGGCGAGAGTCCTCATGTAGATATAGAAGACCTCTTGCGATCCCTCCTATAATCTTGTATAGCGTTTCCCAATCCAAATATGTACGCTTAATGGGATCTACACATTCATTCAACCAGACAATCAACCTTAAAGGACAACATCATAATTAAATCTAAAATTAACATGGTTGCCGAAGTATAAAGACATAGAGAGAGTAGAAGCCATACCGAATATGAATTGATCAAGACTTGCATTGGGCATAAATTCATAGATGAGCAGTTTTTCTTCTCCATCTAGACAAAAGCCAAGAAGCCTTGCAAGATTTCTGTGCTGAAGTTTAGCTACCAATACCACCTCATTCTTGAATTCCTGTTCCCCTTGACCTGAGTGTTGCGATAGCCTCTTCACAGCGATTTTTTGCCCGTCCGCAAGTGTACCCTGAGGACATCAAAGAACCCAATACAATACAGTCCTCAATAAAAAAAAAAATTGTTGAAAACTCCCAGTGTTTGCGACTTGGTATTTCAAGGAAATCATTGCATGTATATTAGTACCTTATATACAGAGCCGAATCCACCTTCTCCAAGTTTATTAACTTCAGCGAAATTGTCCGTTGCAGCACTTACTGTACGAAAATTTAATTGCAAGGATTCTGCACTTTGGATCTCGTCATCGACAACTTCATGAGCAAAAAAGAAAAGAAATAGTAAATGATTTGAACCTAAGAATTAAGAAGCGAACTTTGCAGTGTCGTATTTGAGCTGTCGTTGCTTACCATCTAATCTCCTTGTCTTCTGTTTCTTTCTACGGAAACAGAAGAACCACAAAAAGGTGATGGCAGCAAGTGCCCCAATTGCGGAAGGAATGGATATAATGATAGCAAGTTTGGATGATTTCTCCCCATTTGCTGCAAGAATATGAGCCACATTTCATCATCGATGTGTTACGAGAGAAGGCTAGCTATCCTTGTCAACATCCATAAACACAGTAATCTAATGTATTGTACTGTATATAAAAACATTGCTAACCGTGGCAGTTCAACACAAATGGTGAAATTAAAAATAGCACACATAACAAATGAGTACTACTTACGGCTTGGAGTAGTAGTAATCGGCGAAAGTGGCGGTGATGCTGATACGCCAGGAGGAGATAATGGAGGTGGCGACGGAGTAACCGTAGATTGAGCGAAAGGATATAATTCATATCTGAAATTACAACTTGGTCTAATAACCCTTCCACCTTGTTTCCCATTACAACAATTTGGTAACTCAGAGATAGCTCCGAGGAGACATCGATTGCAATTACTCGAAGATATATCAACAGTACACTGTACTAATCCATAAACTTTCTGGAAACTAGTAAAACTTGCATCCCCGGTAGCAAAATTTAGAGAACCACTAGAAATAGCTTTACTTACCAAATCATTCAATAGATCACCTAAAATTGGATTTAACTTATCTGGATCGGTAACGTTGTTAACATTCGACAAATAAACGCCTGGACTATCTTGCATTGAATTGAAGTAATATTGATTTGAATACCTTAACATACACTCATCATACCAAATAATTGCCTGTTTAGAAATTGGACATCTCTCATCTGTAATAATATCTTTAGCTGCTGTTTTAGCACAACTCTGACAATCTTCCGATGAAATATCACCTCTGCACTGTAAAGACCCATAAATTGTATCCGGGGTTTGTCCGACCGTAGCGTTATAGTATCCATTTCTTATTGCTGAAGTGTTGGCTGATGAGATAGAAGTAAGTAGAAGATTGAGGTTCTTTTGGAATGTACTGTTATTAGTATAATTACTTCCTAAACAAAAATGATAAGAATACGTTGGTTGTGCTGTTGTGAATTGTAAGATCAGCGTGTTAGAAAGAAAAAACAAGTAGAAGATGGGGATAAACAGATTAAAATAATCCATTTTTTGTTCTCGATCATCAGGAGAACGAAAGTTTTATTGAGTCAGGAACTATGTGTTCATCAGTATGGACAAAAACTGCTGGTTTCGGACTTTTATGGTTGAATTGAATAGTCTTCCATGCTATGTTTCAGCTTGGCAGACTACATACCATTTTTTTTTAATAGACAAGCAGATCGCACGTGCTATGCAGTGCTGGTAAACACTCATGCGTTGGATTAGATCTAATTTTTCAACTGACATTAATTATATTTTGGGTTGAATTACTTTTATACCCCTATTTATATTTAGGTAAGGGTTAAATTAGAAAATAAAATCAAGGGCAAATGGGAAATTCAAAATGTACAGCTTCAACCACTGTTCATCTACAGTGGCTAAAGGGTGTTCGCTTTATATATAGTAATAGATAAACTGGGAAACGGAACCCGAAGTTACATTAAGAATCTAAAACAAACAAGGCTCAAGACTAAGTAACTTTCAACCCGAATCTCCCGAATCTCTACCAAACCATGAGAACGTAACAAGAGAACCGTAACACCCCGTCTTTACTGGGAGAACTTGAATCGGTGTAGCTTGATTCACGGCTCGGATTAACAACTAATTTTTTTATAACCAAGAGATAGAACACTCTTCCAGAACCAAAAGTCTTGTCCTGATTCTCCTCTTTTTTAGCTGGTACAAAGAAAGATCGTCGGTGAACACGACGGAGCTTTATTTCCCACCGGAAAAGACTGAAATCAACACTATTCTTGAGGTAGACAACCATCACAAAACAACCAACATACCCAGAGAACTAGGGGTGTTCATGGTCGGTTTTGGTTCGGTTTCAAGCCAAACCAAAACCGAAACCAATACTATCGGTTTCTAAAAATTGAAACCAAACCAATCCATTAACCATTGGTTAGATTTCCAAATGGTTCCAAAGTAGGTTTAGGTTGTTCCCGGTGGTTTTTGGTTAACCAATAATTATGTCAAACCAAAAAAAAAAATTACACTAATTTACGAGAAAAAAAATAGTATTGGTTTACGAAAATTTACAGACAAAAAATAAATAAAAAGAATATCAAGAGTAGTTAAAGCTTACTCTAAATCTAGAGATCAAAAGAAGATTTAACTAATGGCAGTGACATCTCTAATGAAAATTTAATCAATGAATTTTTTTTGTTTATCAATATTCGGTTAACCATTGGTTATTGGTTCGGTTTCTCTATCATACCAAAACCAAACCATTAATCTCGGTTTTCATCTTTTCTAAACCAAAACCAACCATTAGTTAATGGTTCATCGGTTTGGTTTGGTTCGGTTTCTCGGTTAACCAGTAACCATGAACACCCCTACAGAGAACAGATCCAAAGAAAGGGTTACAAGAGTAAAGTTAACAAGGACTAAATGGGGAAAGATAAAAATACGCCTAAACCTTGATTTAACCGAAAATAAACTAAATCTGAATACAACCAAACACCGATCAACATCATCAATAAGAGAAATACCCAACCGAAAAGTTTAGGGGAAGATGATGCCAACATGTAGACTTGTGCTGAAATTGGTGATATGCAAATATTTGTTTGGATCCCAAAACTCCTCACGGCACAGAGATTATAATCACCTAAAACAAAACATCCTCGCATCCCAAGTTGACACAAACATGTCTTGAAAATCTTCATTACCAAAAAATCGCGGAAACACTCACCGTAACGGAGAGAACGCGCAAATATCGAGATCTTTCAACAAACTTTAAGCAAAGAATCGAAGGAAAAGAACTAGAGAAACCCCAAAGAATGACCAGAGAAATCATTCCTAAAAGGAAAACCTAGAACTGGATTTAAACTAATTAAACCGAAAACGAAAAAAACAAAAAACAAAATACAGACTACACCATGAAGTAAATTACAGCCTAAGAAAGCAATAACAGAGAGAGATCTGCTCAGATCTGCTCCAAACGGAGGTAGTATTTATTTGGTAATCGATTTGGGATTCGGTGGTTGGAAAAGAATTGTGCCAACACGATAATGCATGAGTATAACTTCAAAGAAAAAAATCTTTGGGAGTATATGATTATTTTTAGTATCTATTTATTTTTGCTACTTTGTAATGATATGGTGAGCAAAGAATACTACTCCTCCGTTTCGGAAAGAGATACTTTCACTTTTTAATTTGACCTATTTTTAGGCTATTTCCTTGGTGGGACGGCCGACCGAAGAATTCGGCGCGAACGTATTATTTTCCTTGACACGGCGTAAAAGTATTATTTTTCGTGACACGTCGCTAAAGTATCATTTTTCCTGGCACGGGGTGAAAGTATCATTTTCCTGACACGGGATGAAAATATCACTTTTCCTGAAACAAAAAAATTAGCCGATGCATAAACCAATATATGGCTGCATAATGTGTTATGCATCATTTGTGGTGGTTTGCATAATGGCTATGCATTCAATTTTCGAAAATTGTGCCTAAACTGAAAGTATCATTTTTTTTAAAACGGAGGGAGTACATCGTTTTATTAGTTGCAACGGAAAATAAGTTGATGCATAAACCAAAACATGGCTACATAAAGTATTATGTTTCTTTTGTGGTGGTTTGCATAATGAAAACTGTGCCTAAAATGATAAACGCCTCCGAATTTTTGGTAAACACTCTAAATTTGATATTGTTGTTTATACTCATTGCGTAGAGTTTTTAAGATCATTCCAACGAGATAAAATTTGTAAAATTCCAAGGCATGATTTTTAGATATGTCATATTAAAGTTTGATTGCCAATTATACCATTTGAAAAAATAGGATACATAAGGAGTTATAGTAATTAGAATAAAAGGAGAGACAATTTGGAAATTTCCGGGGTATGACTAGGCTGTCAATGGAAACCCGTTAACCGTTAGCCGTAACCGATTACCGGTTGCCGTTACGTTTAGTTTCGTTATACCGTTATCCGTTACCCGTTACCGCTAATGTAGCGGTTAATTTTATCCGGCGGTAACGGCAATGGAAGACCTATTTCCGTTAGCCTTAGTTCCATTAACCGCTAACGTGTACCTAGCACGTGTAACATTCTATACCTAGGCTATACTCGAATCGATTGAATCATTATCTTCTTCTTCGTTCTTCAACTCGACCAAACAACCGAGAGAAGAAAAACTCACCCTCATCAATCACCCTCAATCCCTCATCTCCTTCCTTTCAATTCAAGCAAAATCATCATCTTCATTCGATTAGAAAACTAGGGTTATCTTCTTCTTTTTATTTCGAGCTTAATTTCAATCCTAAAACCTAAATTTTCAATTTAGGGTTTCGAAAATTGAAGTTAGGGTTTTCAATTCAGTGAAATTAATCATGACCCAAAGTGGAGGAGCATCCAATAACGTTGGTTCATCAAAAGAAGTCATCCCTCTCAATCACTTTCGATTGCATCTCAATTACCTTCGCATCTCAAGTTCAACAATCGGAAATCAATCACCACCACCTGCTTCTTTGTTGCAAATGAGAAGAAGCGATGGAAGCGAAATAGAAGTAGATGAAGATCGAATTATAGGCGATGCAAAGAAGAAACTGCGTGCAGTGGGTCCGATGTTTGGGGTGATTTTGAAAGGTTAAGCGAGAAAGAGATGGTAAAAGGTAAGGAGATTGGGATACTTGTAGCTAAATGCAAATATTGTAATAAGAAAATGCACACCCAAAGAACCAAGGAACTGAAAGCAAATTGCATTACCATGCTAAAACTCCGCAAAGAAAAGCCTGCAAACAAGAAAGGACAAAGAAAACTTGCTACAATCAAAACAGGTAATGCACAAACTAAGCTTGCTAATTGGAAGTATGATGCTGATGCTACTAGGATATTAGTTGCCAAAATGATTGCTAAACATGGTTATCCAATCACTATAGTTGAGCATCCATATTTTGTTGAGTTTGTGAAGTCTTTAAATCCTCTTTGCTAAGCTTTACACTAGGAATACGTTAGGAAAGATATCATGAAACTAACATTTCAGTTCAAAGAGAATTACAAGACCAATTTGAGATAATTACATCTAACCGTAGTTTAACAACCATGATATATGGTCATGTAAGCATACAAAGGATGGTTATTCTTTGTGTGAAAATGCATTACATAGATGAGGACTGGAAGCTGATTAACAAAACACTAGCATATACTTTAGTACCATCACCACATTCGGGAGAAGTTCTAGCAAATGTAGTGGAACAAGTATGTCTAGATTGGAACAGAGATACTAAGCTTTTTCGTAGGCCGACAATGCTAGCTCCAACAATGTCATGATGAACCATCCGAAGAAATGGCTTGATAGCAAAGACTGTTTAGTTCTTAATGGGGATATGTTCCAAATGAGGTGTAGTAATCATGTATTACTCTTGATTGTGGGGTTTGGAATGGGAGTGGCTGCTCCATTTATAGATGCGATTAGAGAGTGTGTAAAATGGGTCAAAGCAAGTCGCTAGAAAAGAGAGATTTGAATTTGCTCTTTGCTCAAGTTAAGCTTACGCTCAAGGTACGTGGGTTTAGATGTGGATACCAGGTGGAACTCCACCTATAAGATGCTAAAGGATGCAATTTTTCTCGAGACAAGCTTTTGTTAGGCTAATTTGAGTTAGATAGTGACTTCAAGATACTACCAACCTCTCGGGAGTGGGAACAAGGAGTACACATATGTGAATGTTTGGAATTGTTTGATGTCATTTCAACAAAATTTCTTTGGGATTAAGTATCCCACAGCAAATTTGTATTATAATGGGGTGCAAGAAGTTAATAGATGCATTAAGCTCGGGAATCAAGTCGGCATGAGTACATCGGAGACATGGCCAAGAATATGAGGATGAAATTTGATAGCTCTTTGGAAAGAAAGTAACACTTTGATGGGCATTGGGGTTGTTTTAGATCCTAGGTACAAAGCTAAATGGGTGGAGTTTGTTATGAAGAGAGTATATGGTGTGGATCACTATAAAAGTCACTATAGCAAATTTGAGATTGCGCTCAATGCTATTTTTCGTGCTTATGAAACCAACACTACAACCTGCATTATTTTGATACTTTTGGAATGCATTCAAGCGCATTTGAGAGGTGTACAAGTACAACAACATCATATGGATTTGGTTATGATGATTTCATTATGGAAAACAATATGTTTGAGGTTGAGAAGTCAAATTGGAATTATACTTAGAGAAGTTCTTCCTAAAGGCACATCTCTTTGAAGAAATGAGGTTTGATATCTTAAGTTGGTGGAAGAATTATTCGCAAGTACCCAATTCTCTCAAGGATTGCAAGAGATGTATTAGGTTGTTCCGGTGACAAGTGTAGCATCGAATCCATATTTAGTATTGGTGGCGAGTTCTCACATCTCACGGGAGTTCATTAGCTCCGGATCTTGTAGAAGCTTTGCTTTGTTTGGGTGATTGGTCGCCAGATCTCACTCTCGGTGAGAGCAATAGTTGTGTTCTTGGTAAGTTTACTTAAATCTTATATCTTAATTTTTTACCGATAGTCTTGTGATTGCACCGACATTGCCACTTTGCACCGATATTGCCACTTTTATTGGCTTATTGCGAAGTTGAGGACTAAGGAGGAATGCATTTGCATATGCGGTTGGCATTGGCATTTGGCGGTGGAGAATTTGGAGATGGAGGAATGCATTTGTAGATGCGGTTAGCACTTCCTTTAATCCTTTGTCTTTTCTTTTGCAAAAACTTGGTTTTTTCTTTTGATAGAACATTGTGATGATCTGAACATGTAAGTTGGTTTAGAACATGAACATATGTATGTTTTTTTCTGTGTGAACAAGTTGTTTGTTTGGATTTAGAACTGTTTTTGTGTTGTCTTGTGACATTCCGGTTAATTTCGGAAAATTAACCGTTAACCGATATGTCCGACGTAACGGCAATGGAACTGATTTTACAATTCCGTCGGCAATTAGCGGATAACGGTTAACCGCCAATTTTAACGGCAACGGTAGCGACGAGAGGCATTATTTGTTTCGTTTAGTGCCGTTGATGACCCTAGGTATGACACCAAATCCAATCTTTTTTGTCAAATTGAAAAAAAAGTCATGTCCCACGTTGACACAAAGTCACCGTATATAAAGTCCTCCCTCGGTTCGCTCGGTCGGGCTAATGATCACGATAATGTAGAATAAAAATGTAAGATACCAGATTGGGAAAGGAGCACAGGACTGTTATATCTAAGATTGAAGTGCAGATAAGATATTTTGGTGATCGACGGCTTTGTCTTACAATATTATGGGTTCTAAAATTATAATATTAGATGTCTTTCTTTTTGGCTAGAATGCGAACATTGAATATGATGGAAGTGAGTCATTGGAATTTGAGTTTCGTCCAAAGTGGAATTTTCAGTCTTTTTCTCTTTTCCACAGTCCAACTTGAAGGCTGAACTGAAGCATGGGTAATTTGAAAATACCTGTTAGTTTGACTTTTTTTTGGTGACTCATGCGAGGATAAATTCCAGTTGGTTCAACTCATGGAAGTAAAACAGTAAGTTTTTAGCTAGTACATCATAAGGTGCCGAATATGGGTAGGTTGGAACACTGCCAGAAATAAAACTACTATGACAACAATCAAAACCTTTTTTTGGATTCAATTTAGTTACTCAGGTGAAATACAAGATTGAAGACTAAACCGGCACAATTTGACGGAGAGATAGATGTATGATTACATATGTACAGAAAGCTATTGTTTATTTACTGTCAGCGAGGATCTACTTCAGTAACTGATACCTCATTCACAGTCCATGCATCTTCCATTGCTGGGTCTGACAAAAAATATGCCGGCCGTGTTGGTAATGGGAGAGTCACCGAGTTGCTATTAAGCATTAGAATGATTGAGGCCATGGTAGGTCTATCAGCAATACTATCTTGAACACATAATAGTGCAATGTGTACACATCTCATCAGTTCACTTCTTGAACAATTCTCTTTCATGCATGAATCTAGCAGTTCCATGACTGATCCGTTTTGCCAATGCCTCCATGCCTGTAAAATCACATTTTTCATTTGGTTTAGAAAGAAAATTATGTCACAAACTTACTAGTTAAAGAACCATAGAAACAAAAAAGTAAAAAATAAAGATAAAGACATTAATACTCACATAAGTTAGAAGATCTTGAGCACCTCCTGCTATGGATTCATAAAACGCGGTGTTCTTTTTTCCGCTCAAAATTTCAAGAACTAAGACACCGAAACTAAAAACATCTGACTTTACAGAAAAATGTCCATGTAGTGCATATTCTGGAGCCATATATCCACTGCAATATCAAATTCCAATCAATAAGAATTTCACAAATCATCTCAATATTGTTTTGTTGTGGATCGATGCTTGTTCAAAATTATCACCGAGGAAAGATTTGTCGAAGGTTTGAAGTACTTCCACATATAGACTTACTATGTTCCAACGATTCTAGCTGTATTAGCTTGAGTTTGATCTAGCACAACAAGCCTGGCCATGCCAAAATCTGAAATTTTTGGAGTCATATCTTCTGCTAACAAGATATTGCTAGTTTTAAGATCTCGATGGATAATTCTTACTCGAGAATCTTCATGAAGATATAAAAGACCTCGAGCAATTCCTCCAATAATCTTGTAGCGTCTCTCCCAATCTAAATACGCCTGTTTCACAGCATCTTTACAAATGCATCCAGTAAAAGTTAAAACCATCAAACTTAGGCAATTTCATAAATAAAAAACAAATTAACTGCATACAGTGCTGCCTAAACAATATTGCATGTATACATACCGAATATGAATTGATCGAGACTAGCATTCATCAACTCATATATGAGTAGCTTCTCTTGTCCATGTAAACAAAAACCTAATAGTCTCACAAGGTTCCTGTGCTGAAGTTTAGCTAATAACATGACTTCATTCTTAAATTCCTGATCACCTTGACCTGAATTTGTAGCTAGTCTTTTTACAGCTATTTCTTGTCCATCACAAAATGTACCCTGAACATACCAACTAGTATTTAGATATGAAGTTCGAGTTCTAATTGAATTGTACTGATTCAGAATATGTATACCTTATAAACAGGGCCAAATCCACCTTCTCCAAGTTTATTAGCCTCGGAGAAGTTATCTGTTGCAGCACTTATCATACTGAAGTGGTATTGTAGTGATTCTGCACTCTGAATATCTTGGTCCATATCATTGGCTATACCACAATAAAGACTTGATCAGTATAGAGAGGGAGTAAAACTTGAACGTTATTACATCTGTAGGTAACTACTTACCGTAAGAATATTTCTTACTAATCCTATTTCTCTTATGGAAACAGAACCACCAAACAGCTATGCAACATAGTAATAGTGCAATTCCCGAAGGAACAGAGGTACTCACTGCAAGTTTCCATGATGCCTTTCCATTTGCTGCAAAATTCTGAACCAATTAGTCAATGCATGATAAAATGAAGATATAGAACGGAATTAGCTCTATTTAATTCATTCAAAAAACGAAGTTGACAAGGTTTAACAAGGTAAGCACTTTGAACTCAATAACAAAAGTCATATAAAAGTACTCACAATTGGTTATATTCGATGTCGATTGTATAGTCGAAGGAGGCAATAGTAGAGGAGTTGGAGGTGATGATGCTCCAGTAGGAGTGTAAAAATAGATCGACCATAAAAATTATAAATCTCAAATCTAAATGTACAACTTGGATATAGAACTCTAGCACCTTCTGTACCAGAACAACATTCAGATAAATGCCCAATAGCTGATCTTAAACATCTATTACAGATACTTGGTGTCAGGTCAGGTGTACATTGAACCATTGCGTAGACTTCCTGATGTCTTGTGTAATTGGTTGAACCAGTAGCAAATAAAGGTCTAGAACTGTTGGTAACAGCGTCAATCACTAAATCATCTAATAATCCACTTACTAATTTCAAAAATGGACCTGGATTTTTCATACTAGCTTCACTAGTAAGTTCTTGAGATGGTTCTTCAGTCAAGATTGAGAAAAATACTTACTTGAATACCTCAGAACACATCCATTGTAAAACATGATAGCTCCTTTTGAATTTGGACACCCAGAGTCATTCACAACTTCTTCAGTTGCAAGTTGTACACAATCTGAACATTTATCTGGTGATACATCCTCTCGGCAGTGTAGGGATCCGTAAACAGTATCCGGGCCTTTTCCGACTGTAATGTTACGGTAACCATTTTGAGGATTGTGTTGTTGTTCTCGAACGTTGTTGAGAGAGAATTGAGTAGGAGATTTAGATTGGTTTTATATGTACTGTTGGCAGTGTAATTGCCATCTATACAGAAGTTCCAAGCTAAATAATTTGGGGTAGGTTCCTCAGCTTGTACAGGTATTATTTGACTACAGTAAGATATGAACATCAAAATGAAGACAGTGAGTTTATCAGAGAAACCCATTGCTTGTTTTTGGATGAGAATATAAAAACAACTCAGAATCTGTATATAAAAATGAGTACTCCTTGTTATGTTTGAATGGAAGAATTTGAAGCATTGTTTTCTGAGCAATTGGAGGTTGGTTTTGAATGATTAAATTCTATGCACTTTTCTTCTTTTCGTTTTGTAGTTATCAAATTGTCCATCGGTGGCTTGGCTAGGCGGCTTTGAGCAAGTTGTACTATAATATTATTTGAGAGCATCCACAGTCATCGACCAAAACTAAAAATTTGGTCGAAATCACATACACTATCGAGTGGAGTAAAGACCAAATCCTAGACTAAAACTAAAACCAAACCAAATTTGGTCTTTGGTTTAGTTATAGTCTGCGTAAATTTGACACTACGCCTCGATTGGGGCGTATTTGTAATTTGCGTTTGTTAATGAGACGCAAATTTAATGTACGCCCGATTGAAACGCAACTTTAAACTCCGCCCGATGGGACGTAATCAACACTTGCGCCTGATACCAAGCGGCACCATAAAATTGCGCCTCACTCAAGCGTACTCACAAGTTACGTCTGACCGGGCGTGATTTTAAATTGCGCCTGTAATCCGGCGCAATTACTAGTACCGCCTGTTGAATGCATGGGGCGCAATTATAAGTTACGCCTGTTGAATGCATGGGCGCATTTACAAGTTACGCCATCCACTATTTTCTCCACTGTTTTCATGTTTGGTCATGTACGTGTATATATAGCATTAATTATATAGAGTACAGAGACAGGTATATTATTGATTTGTATTTCTCAAGGAAAATACAAGTGAAAGTATATGGACATGCATGAGTCTTTGTGTACATATGGTTCGTGCATGAGCATCCAAAGAATACTTTCTACAAACTCGACCTAGTCATACAAACAACATATAAAGAAAACAAAGACTAGATAAGTTGCGCCCATCGACGCAGTCTTAAGTTGCGCCCCATCAGACGCAATCCCAAGTTACGCCTCATCAGGCGTAGTTCCAAGTTGCGCCCCATCAGGCGAATCGTAGTATTTGCGTCCCATTCAGGCGTATTTTGTATTTGCGCCCCATCAGGCGCAATTCTGGATTACGTTCCACATCAAACGCAAATTTAAACACCGCCCAACATCAGGCGTAACTTAAAGTTGCGTCCAACCCAAACGAACTTAACAACTACGCCCATATCGACGAACCATTCTACCTCCGCTCCACCAAATTTACTCCTCCAACCTAGTGTCTCACCGCGGACTAAAACTATATCTTTAACTTTTTTTTGGTTTTTAGTCGATAGTTTTACTCGTCCCACTGCAGTTGCTCTGAAGATACTGAGAGAACTTAGAGGCTATTGTAATCATGTTTTTACCCAAAAGTAAGAGAATCCAAAATTTTTGATGGGGACATTTTTTGAAGGGGGCATGGGGGACCAATGATATGGTGATACATGCACTTGATATCAATGAATTTTGTTTCCAAAAATATAAAAGTATTTTTGGAGAGAAAATTTGTTATTTTAATTGGTGTTAATATTTTTGGAAACAAAATTCATTGATATCAAGTGCATGTGTCACCATATCATTGGTCCCCATGCCCCCATCAAAAATTTTCTCGGCTGTTTGTTTAAATATAAATTTATTCATGAATCTATAGAGTTATCTTCAATTAAGCATTTAGTGGAACCAGGCACTAAACCCGATCCATATATTCATCTATACCAAAATATGGTGATTGGTAAAATCTAATTATATGCACACTTGTATATTTGGGACTATTTCATCCCAACGAACATGTTCATTTAATTGCCATTTGCAAGACGATTTGAAAGTCGTAGGTTTTTTTTTTTTTTTTTTTTCAAGGAAAAGGTTAAATGTATAAAAGAGAAAATGTAATAAGACCAAGGTCCCCATTTTAGAGTTTACAAAATTGTTTACATGCTATCTATCAAGACCTTCCAAAGTGGGTAATAAGATCCCTAAAAGAGTTTCCCAAAACCACTTTTCTTCACTGCCCCATTGATAGATCATGGCCTTGACTTCATTAATGACTACTCCTTCGCTCTGGGAATCTTGTTAGCCATAGTCCTCCTATTTCTTTCGTCCCATAATGCTCGACAATGGCTAAAATAAGAATTGGCCAAATTTTTCTTCCCTTATTTCTGCCTCTTCTGAATTTCCAGACCAACATTTGGTTCTCTAAAGTTCCAACCTGCACCCATTTAACATTAAAACCTCCTAAGAAGTAGTTCCAAACCTTATGAGAGAAGTTGCAGTGTAGCATAAGATGAGATACAGATTCAGGGACTTGACTGCAAAGTGAGCAATTAATGTTTTGGATGTTGCAGCCTCTTCTAATCAAATTATATGTGGTGGGAATTGCGTTCTGAGCAGCCATCCAAAGAAAAATTTGAATCTTTGCATATACATATTTCACCCAAATACACTGGAATGGATGAAGAGGAGAAGGCACTGGTTCCTGCTCAATGAGCCAGTTGTAGCAATTTTTGGCAGTAAATCCTCCTAGTAAGTTACATATTAAGCCATCTTCTTGCTGAGAAAGAGTAGGAGGAGATCCTAACCATTCAAAGAGCTGTAGCATTTCTAGCATCTCTGACTGGTGAAGATTTCTTCTCATTTTTATGTTCCATGCATTGTTTTCCACCATTTCATTAAGACAAGCATTCTTTTGGGTAGAAATTTTGAAAATCTTGGGAAACTGACACTTCAATACTGTGTTGTCCTTCCATTTGTCCTACCAGAAATATATGTGCCTTCCACTTCTAACTTCAAGTGTTGTACTGTCTTCAACTATCTTAATCTGCAATTGAATTCCCTTCCATATTCCTCTTCCTTGTGGAAGTGATGAATCTTTAACCATTAAATCTCCAATTCTTCCTTTCATCTTATTTTGTACTATCCTCCTCCATAAATGATTCTTTTCAACTGAATATCTCCAAGTCCATTTAGTAAGAAGAGCTCTGTTAGTTAGTTTAAGGTTCCGGATACCTAAACCTCCTGCTTTCTTGGGTCTGTTAGCCCTGTTCCAAGCAACCCAATTAATCTTTTTATTTTCAGAAGTGGATCCCCACAAAAATTCTCTCATAATCTGGTTGAGCTTTTTCTCAACTTTCACAGGCATAGGAAAGAGGGACATGAAATATATTGGCAAACTAGATAGCGTTGTTTTGATTAAGAGAATTCTACCTGCTTTGGTGAAGAATCTCCTTCTCCATGGAGCAAGTTTTTTTTTGAAATTTTTCAATGACTACATCCCAAATAGAGCATCTTCTGCTGGTAGCTCCAACTGGAAGCCCCAAGATATTTGAGAGGCGTACTTCTTTCTTGCGATTGAGAATTTCAAAGAACAATATCTATAGTTGTGTCAGCTGCAATGCTTATAACTGAACTTTTGGACAGATTAACAGGTAACCCAGTAATACCTTCAAAAATATGCAGAATTAGGAGCAAGTTTTCAGCTTCTTCTGGAGAACCATTTAGAAAAACCAATGTATCATCAGCATATTGCAAGTGTGAAATATTGATGTTGTTGCCAATGGAAAAGCCTGAAATCATGTTTAACTCCATAGCCTGTTTCAAAAGTTTTGTGAAAATTTCAGCAATCAAAATGAATAGAAATGGAGATAGAGAGTCTCCTTGTGTCAATCCCTTTCGAGGAATAAATTTTTGATTGAGCATCCATTAACTAGAATGGAGTGTTGAGCAGAAGTAATACACCACATTATCCAGTTAATCCATTTCTGTCCAAAACCTGAGCATTGTAAAACTCTTTGAATAGTGTGCCAGCTCACATTATCAAAAGTGGTAGGCCCGAAAGAGTGTATAAATTTACGGCCTACGGTAATACCGCAAGTGCACGGTGTCTGGTTGTAGAACTGGGCACGTACGAGTCGAACCACAGAGACTTGTGGTGCTCTAGTGATCTAAGGCTTGCTTAAACTGAAATTCAAAGTGGAGTAACAAAGTGACAACAGATGGTTTTTGCCGAAACGGCTAAGATTGAGTGGAATAAACCTAAACTAAGGTATAACAAGTGAAAACAAATGTGTGTTTAAGGGTGGTCAAATTCACCTCTAGCTCCTACCGTGTGCTCAACCGAGTTGAGACTTTCTTGCCCCGTGATCGATAAGGGCAGGTGTCAAACCCACCACCTATCTAAGGTGTTTCTCCCAGTAATGCCTCAATTAACAGCCTAAAGTGTCGACCGAGTACTAGTTGTCTAATTTAGTACAACTAGTCAAGGAATCAAGATTTGTATCTAAGGTTGAGCCGCAATACACTCAACACAATTGTGACCTAACTACGGTGTATCCATGGCGTTGGTATACACCGTGAGAGAAGAGCATTGGGTATTTGTAATTGAAAACATAATTGTAATTTTAAGCCTTCAAGATAATTCAACAAAGTTAAAAACACAAATATGGAGTTAGGGTTTCAAAGTGAAACCCAAGACTAAATTAAAACAGAAAAATAACAGAATTAAATCTAATTGACAAAGATTGGCTAATCCAGCGTGTCTCAAATCATCCCCTTCACTCTCTATTTATACATGCAGTTCAAATATCCCAAACCCTAATATTTTTCTCCAAAAATTAAAATAAAATGAAAGTAAAATTAACCCATACTCTGATTCGCTCCCTCTTCACAAATCGGCCTCGAGAGACGCCATGCGGTTGATTGGGTGGAAACCTAGCTCTAGATGTCTCCCGATTTAGTTTCTAGGGTAGGTAGAAACTAAGAAAGAGATATCTAGTCCCGGGGTTGTTGGGCCGGTGATGGTGTGACATGAGATAGGGTGATGGCAGAGCGGCTCGGTGGTGGTACGGGTGAAGAAGGTGGAGGAGATGGTGTTGACAGGAGACAGATGAGAGCTCGTTCGGGGGAGAAAGAGAAGATAGAGAAGGTGAAATGGAGAAGACTAGGGTTTCTCGAGTGGGGGTATAGGGTAGGTAGTTTCGTTGTGAGGCAAGTATATCGAGAGTCGATGGGAATGCCGCAAACGAGCATCGGATGAAGAGGATGAAAGATCGCACGGCTCAAAGTTGGTTGGCGGTTTTGGTGTGATCTCGGTGTTGCACGGAGCAGCGAACGTCGATGCTCATGGAGGCAGCGAAAGGCCGGATCTAGGGTAGATCGAATCTAACGGCTCAAGATGAGCGGGTCCGGATCCGGTCATGGGTAGCTTTGGCCCATGTCTTCCTTGTTGGGTTGCAATCGATTTGCGCGCGGCTTTGGCTATCCGCTCCATAGATGCTCGACTCCACTTCTTCGCTCTTTTGGCTCCTTGATTTCTCCGAGCTTTATTTATTACCTAAAAACACAAAATTAATTAATACAAATATTTATTCTTGAAAACAAGGAAAACAAGTAACTGGGATAATATATGATTTATAAGCGCAAAAGATGAGTAAAATGCCAATAAAAAGGTGTATAAATATGCACTATTTGGCACTCATCAAATACCCCCAAACCTGAATTTTACTTGTCCTCAAGTGAAACAGAAATGAAGAAATCCTAACTATACCCCTGTCGCAGTCTCTCGAATGCATTTAGCGTATGCACTAAGCCTTTAAACCCCTAGGTGTCCCTAGTGGACGAGTTGTAGTCTCGTGAGGGTTTACAAGAGGTGTACCCACAAAACCTTCTCCAACTTCGAGTGTAAAAGAGTCTCAAGCCTCCAAGAAGCTATGAGGACATAGAGTTTCTCGCATGCTAGTAACAAAAGTTAGAACTATCGAAGAACGCATTCTCATCCTTAAGTGCCGAGCGAGAAGAAACCATACCATATGAAAGAACTTGATTCGATTGTGATCATAAGTCTCAACTTCCGCCTCACCATTAGGGTTTTATGATAATTGCACTCAAAAAGATCGCTTTTTAGTCTCTCATGTGTGCGGCAGGAATAAAGAGAGAAATCCGCACACGTTGTAGGTAAGAAGGATAACCTTCCGAAATAAAAACTGAGACTCCACAAAAGTGTGGACAAAAAGAATCTCTTTCTAATGATCTCTAAGAAGGGAAAATCAACCATTAGTAAGGGTGGAGTACTCACTCACTTCTCACCCGATCGGCAACTAACATCACTCTCTCATAAGAAACCATAGAAACGTCTTCAATCTTCGGTCTTCGGTCTTCAACTGTTGATGATGAACTTCTGAACTTCACAAAACTTGACAATTTTTAACTTTTCTACTCAAATTCCTTGTTGTTTGGATTTTTCTTTTTAAACTCTTCTTTACCATGGTGGTAGCAAAAATAAGAAAATAAACTACAATATTTTTTTTTTTTTTTTTTTTTTTTTTTTTTTTTGATCATAAGTGAAAATAAAAATACAAATACAAATAATGAAACAACTAACTCCATGGACAAAGGACTTTATCACTCAATTTTCCACAACTTGTATTGTCTTGGTTTTATAAATTTTATTAATTCTCATCCTATTTTCTTTTCATTGTTGCACATAAACCTTGACTATATCAATTTTTCTTTCAATATTCTCGATTCTCGCTCCTGTTGTCGACGATGATGTGTTTCTATGGGTCTTGCGATTGAGAGAGAGAGAGATGCTAACGGCAAATCGGTATTTAGAAGGAGTTTTCATCTTTAGACGTCACCCTCATGATTGACAAAAACTAGCACTCAAGAGATCAAAAGTAGTTTGAAAGTGGTGCGAAGTTGGGTAGCTCACCATTCCTACCCGGAATTTACGTAAGGTGACACACACTCTAACATCTTTTCTAGAAAGTTGCAAAAATTTGAAGGTTGGTGCCTCACTTGATGTAAATTGGGTAGTCTCCACTATGGGTGATCACAATTCTACTACCGAATATCTAAACAAGCACCTAATTCGCCCTCCAGATGGTTAAATCCAACTTTAACGCTCTAATCAACTAAGGAACCCGATTGCGTTCTCCCAAGCACTTCCAAGTTCTCGTTGTTTCAGTGGTCGAATCTCTATGTAAACATAGCTAAAAGCATGCTAGTGACTCTAAAATCTCTAAAAGTTGGAGGTTTTTACAAAAAGAAGCTTTTGAATTTTTTTTTTTTTTTTTTTTTTTTTTTTATATATGAAAATAAAAGATTAAAAAGACTAAAAACTCTAAATGCAAATGCAAATGTACCCCCAAACCTAAATCAAACATTGTCCTCAATGTGTCACAGATAGGAAAAATTTAAACAAGTCACGTACCATGAGAACTATGTTGATAAGAGAAAAGGGAAGAGATTACCTAATGCTCTGGCAGAGCAAGGTTGAGCTTCGTTAGTCAAGGCAAAATCCAACATTCTCAGTGGAGATCATATCGATTAGCACAATATATGCACAAGAAGACTCAACCGATTCAAGAAAAGAAAAATTTAACAAGTCCTAAAAATTTACTAACAATCTAAAGAGTTCATGGGTCAACCCAATAGAAAATATGTACATAGAACATGAAAATGGGCTTTGGTTTATGTGGGAAGTTGGTTTATTGGGCTTTGGATTGTTTGGGATTTGGTTTGTGTGGGAATTTGGTTTATTGGGATTTGGTTTCAATGGGATTCATTTGGTTTTGTTGGGATTTGCTGTTTGAAACCCTTTAATTTGTAAAACTTTACATCCCGATTATGTAGCTTAGTTGGTCCGGCCCACTTGGTTGCTGACCCAGATTATGTTGAAAATGTATTGCCCAGTAGTGGATTGAGCCCAGTTTGTGCATGACTTAAGTCTCGGGGCTCGGTTTTGGTGTAAAGCCCAGTTGTTTTGGTTCTGTGGGCTTAGTTTGGTTACAGCCCAGTTTGAGAAGCACAGCAGGTCTAGCAATTTGTGTTAGCCCAGGTGAACTGGGTTTCGTCAGCAAGCCTCTAGTGCTCAGCCCAATAGATGTGGATTTAGCTAGCCAACCGACTTACTGCACCCAAGCAGAGCTCGGTATGCAAGCTATTGCCCTGTGTATGAACAAGAAATGTAACACTCACAAAGATTTGGGTCTAGCACAATGTTAAGCATGCATAAGGTCACAAGCACATGGAGCCTAAGGGCCGCAATCGCTAAGGCGTGTTGTGGTTGTCATACAAGCATGCAAATGTCAAGAAGGTTCAATGCTCACACTCAGAGATTCAAGGCTACAGAGCATGAAATTGGGTTATGTTCAGCTAACTTGGATTCAAGTGCAGCTCACATCACAGGACAACCACAGCTAAGGCTTATGTGAATGGCAATGCCCACAAGACAAAGATATTGTGTTTAAAGTGATCAAGATCGGGTTATGTGCACACTTTATGTGGCTTCGGGTGTCGGGCACCGAGGCTCAACAGCCTTCAGGGTAGTTCGGTGCACACAAGTCACCGGGTTACAAGCCAAAGGGTTCACGAGATGTATGCATTAGCTGGTTACAGTAACTTGCGGGGTTCAGCCAAGCTCGTGGTTTGCTCAAACTTGTAGCTCATAGGGCTAGCAAGTTACCGTAGTAGAGCAATACTCTTGGGTGAGCTCGGTGGTTTGCGACTCAAGGTGGGGTTTTACTATCACGGGGCACTTGTTAAGAGGCACGAGAATTTAGCAAGTGACAGGTCGATGGCTTAGCAACATGCTCAAAGTTATGCTCGTGGTTTTGTGGGATGCACTATCATTGTGGTACTTTTACAACATGCTCGGGGAATTCTCAGGTCATTCAACAAGCATACATACTGTCAATCATTCAATCATTCAAGGTTTTAGCATGCGTCGCAATGGCTTACAATCTCCGGTATGCAATTTACAGGTGGTCATGCATAACATGGTTCACACAAAGACAAGGATTACAATATGCAATTACCAACCTCAGTCCGCAGACAGGTTTGTGCAGGCAAGGTTATACCCAAAGACGGCAATGCACAGATGAGCTGGTTGCTTTTAAAAACATGCTACGTAGGGTCACCGCATCTACTCAATTTGAGCTCTCGGGTACCATGCTCGGGGTTGGGTGCAAAGGGGTTGTCGTAGCTTGGCTCAACACTCACACAAGGTACGTGGCACTTGGAGTGAGCTGTTTAGCTTGGTAACAAGTGAGTCTTAAAAATGCATCAGTAGGTTACACAGTGGTAGACCAAGGGTTGAGCAGCAGCAGGTCTCACAGTTCATATACACCGATGCTCGGTCACTCAACACAAAGACAAGACAAAATGCCAGCTAGCCTTACTGTGGGTGGTGGCTCACTAGGCATGGAATGATGTGGCTAAGGGTTGAGCTCAGACAAGGTTTCAGGGTTACACACTAACCCTCTTGTCAACAGAATAGAGCTCAAGAATCATGCAATAAAATGACCCAAAGACAGGTTGTGGTAAGCTCGTGGTTACATAAACGATGGCTTGGCTTTCCAAGTTGTGACTCACTCAACTCCAAGCTTCGTGGGCCGGAGTTTAAGCTCGATGCTAGTTTAACCTAGTTCACAGGCTATGTATGGAGTCACTTACCCGAATTGTGCCTCGAGTTTTGTGACTCGTGCCCCTTGCGCTTTTTCTCCCACTCTTTGGGTTGGCTTGTCTCAATTGCTCATAGGCACAAAGATGTACTCAAGTCTGCGCCTTTCCTTGTCTCTCTCGCTTTTGGTTTGTCTCAATTGCTCCTCAAAGAACACAGGGGGTACCTGCTCTAACTCAATGAAGATTTTAGTGCTCAGAGATGTGCATCTAAGGCAAAGATGGCCTGAGAAGATTTTGGACTGACAGGGAATAACAGTTACTAGTGACTCTAAGATGCAAGATGATTATAAAAACAAAAACAAGTTACAGGTTACAAGATGCAAGTTATAAGAAAACTAAACTAAGTTACACTACAGGGAAGCTAAGTTACAAATGATATGCTAAATTATACTAACAACAGGACTAAAAATAGCAAAAATAAAGCCAAAGAAAAACAAAATGAGTATATACGGGGTGAAAATCAGTAAAGCAAGCCAATGAACAACAGGGCACGCGCCAAGTCCCCGGCAACGGCGCCAAAAACTTGGTAGGCCTCTAAAGATGTTTAAATTACTACTTACTTGTGAATACCGCAAGTGCACGGCGTCTATCGGAGACGCTAAGTACGAGTCGAACCACAGAGACTTGTGGTGCTCTAAGGTGATCTATGGCTATGCTAAACTGACTTCAAGTGGTAACAGAGTATAACAAAGATATTTTGTGCCGAAACGGCTGAAGTGAAGATGTGAACTTAAACTAAGGCAATCGAGGTAAACTGTGAAGCACAAGGGTGGTTGATTCCACCACCGACCTCATGCTCGTGCAATGTGGCTTAACTCTATTCTTGTGTCCTTCATTTGAAGGTCTAAGGTAGATTTTTACTAACTAAATCCACTAACTCCCCTAGTATGAGCTGTCTTCTTACAAGACACTCATCACAGGTCATTAGCTTCTTCAATTACCTACTAATCTTATCATGTTATACACAAGAAGATTAAAGCTTAAGCTAAATATGCTTTATCATGAAGAACAAGGGTCCACTCCGAAACCTATGCTAAGGCATTTCTAATCAAGTTCTATTCTTGGTTCATTCCAGGGAAGAACACCATGTTAATGTTTTGCCTAATCTTATACACTCCCCCTAGTATGGAGTGTCTTCTTACAAAGACACTCCATCACAGGGTCATATACTCAACTAGCTTATCCAATCAAACCATGAAGCTTACAAGAACAATACATGACAAGCTGAACAATCTTAAGATATGAGCGGTGGGTTTCAACACACCCCGGAAATTGAAATTAAAACATTGCAAGAAATAAAACAAAAATTAAATCTAAGTGACACACTGGCTAATCCAGGCGTGTCTCAAATCATCCCCCTTCACTCTCTATTTATACATGCAGTTCAAATATCCCAAACCCTAATATTTTTCTCCAAAAATTAAAATAAAATGAAAGTAAAATTAACCCATACTCTGATTCGCTCCCTCTTCTGTCAAATCGGCCTCAGAGACGCCATGCGGTTGATTGGGTGGAAACCCTAGCTCTAGATGTCTCTGATTTAGTTTCTAGGGTAGGTAGAAACTAAGAAAGAGATATCTAGTCCCGGGGTTGTTGGTCGGTGATGGTGTGACATGAGATAGGGTGATGGCAAGCGGCTCGGTGGTGGTACGGGTGAAGAAGGTGGAGGAGATGGTGTTGTTGCGAGAGACAGAGCTAGCTCTGTCTGGGGGAGAAAGAGAAGATAGAGAAGGTGAAATGGAGAAGACTAGGGTTTCTCGAGTGGGGGTATAGGGTAGGTAGTTTCGTTGTGAGGCAAGTATATCGAGAGTCGATGGGAATCTTTGCAGCGAGCATCGGATGAAGAGGATGAAAGATCGCACGGCTCGGGTTGGTTGGCGGTTTGGTGTGATCCGGTGTTGCACGGAGCAACGAACGTCGATGCTCATGGAGGCAGTGAGCCGTCCCGGATCTAGGGTAGATCGAATCTAACGGCTCAAGATGAGCGGGTCCGGATCCGGTCATGGGTAGCTTTGGCCCATGTCTTCCTTGTTGGGTTGCAAATCGATTTCTTGCGTGAAGCTTTGGCTATCCGCTCCATAGATGCTCGACTCCACTTCTTCGCTCTTTTGGCTCCTTGATTTCTCCGAGCTTTATTTATTACCTAAAAACACAAAATTAATTAATACAAATATTTATTCTTGAAAACAAGGAAAACACAGAATCTGGGATAATATATGATTTATAAGCGCAAAAGATGAGTAAAATGCCAATAAAAAGGTGTATAAATATGCACTATTTGGCACTCATCAAAAAGCTTTTTGAATATCCAATTTGCATAAGACTCCAGGGATTTTGCTTTTAAGTCTTGAGTCAATGAGTTCTCCAGCTATAAGAATGCCATCTAGTATTTGTTTGTCTTTAATGAATGCTCCCTGATTTTCGTAAATGAGCTGAGGAAGAACTGATTTCAATCTTTGAGACAGAACTTTGGATATCACTTTATACACACTACTGACTAAGCTGATTGGTCTAAAGTCTTGAGGAGACCCAATTTGATCTTTCTTAGGAAGTAAGCATATGAAAGAGCAGTTGATTCTCCAATCAAGCTTTCCAATAAATTCATTAACTACTTTCATAAAATCTGACTTGATGATGTTCCATGCCACTTTAAAGAAGTCCATGTTGTATCCATCTGGACCAGGAGATTTATTCTTCTTGAATCTTTGAATTGTTGCCCATACTTCCTCTTCTGTGATTTCTTTCTCCAAATTGCGCTTGTCCCGGGATGTAAATTTTAGTGAATAATTCTTCATTTAGTTGAGGTCCGAGAGTGTGCTCATCTTGAAACAAATTATAGAAGTATTTTGATATTTCTTCACCGATGTCATCTTGATTAAAATTGTCTTCTCCATTTATAACCAATTTTTTGAATGGTATTTCTTCTTCTTCTACCATTAGCTAGAGAATGAAAATATTTTGTATTGGCATCCCCTTCTTTGAAATGTTGAGTCTTTAATCTCACCATCCATTTCCTAGCATTATCTAGATTCAGTTGCTTGAGTTTAGCTCTAAGTCCCACTCTCTCACTGAATTGTGCATTAGATAAAGCTCCAACTTCTTCAGCAGCATTAAAGTTATCAATTAGAGATGTAAGTTCAGCTTTTCTTTCACCCATCTGACCATATGTTATTTTGCTCCATCTCTTCAAGAAGAATTTCAAATTTTGCAATTTCTTAGACAAAATGAAACTTGCAAGAGCCTTGAAAGTGCATTATTTCCCACCATATAGCTACATTTTTGAGGAAGTCAGGATTAGAAAACCGTGAAAGTTTCTATTCGAAAGGTGGTTTTTTTTTGCTACATTTGCAGTTGTGAGCAAAAGAGCCGAGTGGTCCGACAATGTTCTAGACATGCACGGTTTGAGTCAAAGAATGGAAATCGCTCTCAAAATGTGGAGAAACCAAAATCTTGTCAAGTCTCGCAAAGTAATGGATCTACCTGCATGTTACTCCATGTGAATAATCCACCATTCAAAGGCAGATCAATTATTTCATGAGATTCCATGAACTCATTGAAAAATCTTCTGGCTCTATAAGATCCTCCAGGCTTATTTTTTTCTCTTCTCCTTCTTGTGGCATTAAAATCTCCAGCTATCACCCAATTTTCATTTTCCCAACCAGTGATATCTTCCAATTCCTCCCAAAATTCCAGCCTTTCCCAATAAGTGCAGGGAGAGTATACATTAGTGACAAGACCACTCATAATCTTCAATTTTGGATTTGAAAGTATGAGATAAAGTGTAAGGACCTATAAGTTCATCAATTGTCTCCAAAATATTATCATCCCAGCATTGTTAACATACCACCGGACAGTCCCTGAGATGGAATTTCCTTCCACTGACAATTTTCACCACCCCAAATATTTTGAACCCACCATCTATTGATCTTCATCATATGTGTTTCTTGAATCAACACAACAGTTGGGTTAGTTTTCTTAATTAGATCATTTAAGGAATCCATCTTCTCAATCGTCGCAAGCCCTCTCATATTCCATACTGTAATCTTAATATCCATTCAAACCATCTCAAGCCAAATTAACAAAGATCTTCAAAGATTTTGCCTCTCCGTCCTTGTCTCGCCAAGTTTTTTCAATTGTATCTTGAACCGAGATGTTGTTATCGTTAAGGGGATCCTGTTTTGTAGAATTGCTTCACCAACTTGAATGTGACGAGCAACAATTGCAGTGTACATAGATCTCACCCTTTCTTCATTCCCACCAAAATTTCCTCCAATATTTATTGTAGCATCCATGATCAAGTCTACTGTGTTGTGAACTGAATTAATCTTTTCAATTTCTCTATTCAAAATACGAGATCTTTGGGCTGAACCTTGTATGATGATTTCCTTTGATATGTTTTGCATCGGTGGTATGTCTAAAATCGATAGAATTGGCTGATTTGTTTCATGTTCCTTCTGACCCGGTAAAGGAGAATCCGTTTCAGTTTGAATAACAACTTCAGTTTGACTAGCGGTTTCATTGTGATCCACAAATACTACTTTTTGACCCTTCTTTTTTTTCATATTAATGAAGTTATTAAAGAGATCAAGTGATAGTTTTAGGGGTGTGGATAGAATTTTTTACCTGAAGGTTGTCCCACTTCCACGTGTGCAGATCTCCTCCAAGTATTTTGCTCAGTAATTGTTGTACGATTACTAACTCTTTCAGAAAATTCAAAATTTGAATTTGAATTCTGATGATGATGATGTGTTGACGTCTTCGCCAACTGTTGTAGAGTTTTCCGGTAAGATCTGACCGCAGAAGGTGAAGCAGGTTGGTAACTGAAATCCCATTCAATAGCCAAAATCCAATCTTTCCCTTGAATGTTAACCTTAATTGCCGCCGGAATGTTCTGTGCTATACATTTAACTCACAATGCAACAAGCCGGATTTCTTGCTATTGTTTCTTTATCCACCTCCGCTAAACCTCCCATAAAGATCTCCAATAATGTCGAAGCTATCTTTACCCCATAACCGTAGATCGGAAAACCTTTAATTTTTATCCGCTTTGAGCAAGAGTTAAGGCCATTTCATTAATGGATGTGTCATCATCAATCCATCTCTTTACTTCAATGGTGGTGTCCTTGAATTTCCATTCAATAGGCTTCCAACAGCTTTCCTTTTCTCTCCGAAGAAGAATGAAAAAAAGCCATGTTATCATTTAAGATTGAAAGTGGCAGTATCGGGTTCCATTTAAGCTTCGCCGCAATTTGCTTAGCTACCTGATTCCAAGAGATTGACCCAAATGTTGTACAACTGAAGGTACAAGCTGGTCTTGATATTCCATCTTTAATTAGATTATCGGGAAATTCCTCTCTCCTAGGAGCTTGTTGTTGCTTCTGGATCTTAATTCCTATAAGCTTATTCAATAAATCATGAAACCTTAACCAACCATAACTGTTACTACCTTTGGGAACATATAGTGCTTTATTTTTTGCCCGTTGTTCATCAGTTCTTGAAATCTTCAAAAACTCTCCTCTAGAATTTTGTAGTTTCTCAATCAGAAATGAGAAATTCCCTTCTATGCAAGTCCATCTTCTTTTAATGCTTGTAGGATGAAAACATTCGTCAAGCGATTTGCTAATCCATGCTCCAATAGGTGCCAAGAAGATAATCTTGAAGTTGAGACCACCTGCTCCTTTTTCTACAATGTTGTAACCATCTTGATTTCCTAACTTCTGATGAGAAAATTCAAGGTTTTTTTGATCGATTTGAGTTATTGAACCCATTTCTCACCTTCTCCGACACACTCTCTCATCTCACCTTGTGTTTAAATAATGTTGATTCGTAGGTTAAAACCGATTGATTTTTCCGTTTTTATAATATTAAGTCTCCATGCATTTGTCATTTTCGGCTAACTTTTGTGCCGCATTTGTTGAAATTCGCAGCCTTGCAACTTGCGGCTAGTGGAAGTTATAAATGGATTTACCGGAGTATGGCACATGTGAACGCCTAATTTGTTATCATGAAGTTTTGCCTTTACGTGATGTGTAGCTTCCATAAGTAACCGTAGATAACGTCGAAATCGAAATTATGGGTGTCTCTCATTCTTAATGAGCTTTATAGGTTTTACTTTTACAAGACTTATTGATATTGTTAGCACAATTACAAGATATTTTAATTTAATTTAGTCTTTAAATGTGCAAAGTATGATGTTTACATTAATTTATCAATTTTGTTTATTATCTCCCAAATTCTTTTTTTTTCCGAGTTTGGATCGCCTTGAGTTTTAGAAAAGCGCTTTTCTGTTGTGATGTGGTGCCTTGTTGTGAATTATGATGTGTTGCTGAAATAAAATAGTTAGATTAGATGTTAGATAATCTATAATACGTGAAATTGTTGTGAAACCATTAAATCAGATATTCTCTTTGGTAAATTATCATGTTGAAATATTTATGATGTGGCTAGTGGGAAAATAGACATGATTTTCATTTTTTATAATATTGTTTAAACAATGTAAAAGTAAATAATATATTATTATTATTATTATTTAAAAGTAATAATTGAAAAAAGCGGGGGTCTAACAATCACACCTAATATTTCGTTTAGACAATCTGTATGGACTAACTCCAATATAATTCCAAGAGAATCAACTAGACAGTCAGACTCAATCAAGGAAAATATATCCAAGATTTATATCTTTGTTTCTCAATGTAATTAGCAAATCAAACAGATAGAAATCCGCGAGCCTGGTTATTATGAGAAACAACTTGAATGGTACCAAAGACCAATGTTCAAGTGTCAATCAATTTCAATCAACAACCAAAGGTTGGATTTACCAATTGATTGAACTACGCACAACCTGTGATATTTCAATTACATAAACATATATATAGCGGAAAAGAAATAACACAGACACCAGAAGTTTTGCTAACGAGGAAACCGCAAATGCGTAAAAAACCCCGGACCTAGTCCGCATTTGAACACCACATCGTATTAAGCCGCTACAGACTCTAGCCTACTACAAGTTAACTTCGTGATCGAATGTAGTTGAACCCTAACCAATCTCACACTGATTAAGGTACAGTCGCGTTCCTTACGCTCCGAATCCCATCAAGACTCTACACACTTAATTCCCCTTAGTTGATCTCATCCACAACTAAGAGATGCTACGACCTAAAGTCGAAGACTTGATAAACAAACTGCCTCCCACGTAAAAGTCTATTTGAATAGATAAACTGCCTCCCACGAGTAAATATCTACGAACTTTTGATAAATCAAGGTGAAGAGGAACCAATTGATAATCCGGTCTTATATTCCCGAAGAACAGCCTAGAAATATCAATCACCTCACAATAACTTAAGTATATGGTAGTAGAATAAGTTATTCAGGAATCACAAAGAATGAGACGAAAAGTGTGTGATTACTTTTTATATCTTACCTATCGATAAATCTCGAGAAAATCTTAGAGAAGATAGTACTCAATGTTAGAGCATAGCTGGTTGAACCCACCAAGCGTTGGTATGTCAAGTTTGGTTGTCATATTTTAGTGAACCAAAACTCATTTAAAGAGTCGCTTGATTATTTACTAGAGTCAACTTCGTATAAATTAGCTTGAAAGTATTAGGATATGAGACACTACAAGTATTACGTGAAGACTTGAAGAATGTGAAGAAGTAAGGAGCTACAACGATTTACATCATCCTTCCACTTGAGGTTAGTAATATTTGACTTGAACTGTTTCATTCCCTAACGTATCTTTCAAGTCGTGCATATTGAAAACATAATTGCTGGGTCTGTGAATGATTATACTCTAGTTAGACGTAGTATTAAGGAATACAATACGAAGTATAACGCTTATCTTTGAACTTCGTATATAAGACATCGACATAATCGTATTGGTGTTTGTTATTCGTTGCAAATCATTTGAATTAACAATATGTGTGTTTAGTATAACCGCTCATAACTTGTTTATGTAACTTGGTAAAACTATTCACAAGGCCTTACTTTTGTATTGGTATGACGATCTTAAGTAATCACCTGAGATGGTATGATCGATTTGTTGTAATTGATATGACCAACTCTAGTCATTGGGGAACCGATCCTAGTAAGAGGTACAACCGATCACAAAAGGGGAATCGATCCTTGTAAGAGGTGCATCAAGTCTCTAGTTATTGGGAACCGATCCTATGAACATGCGCAACACGTTTTTAGTTATTGGGAACCGATCCTATGGACATGTGCACCAAATACAAGTTAGATACCATATATATGTGGGAACCGATCCTAGTACCTAGTCAACCAAGTTTAGGTAACTAGCGTGACTAATTCTAGTACCCACATGGAGGTAGAACCGAAACTTGTTTTGTAGAACCGTGAAACCCATGTTTGGTGATTTGATAGGATAATCAATCACATAGTTCTTGAAGTTAGATGAACCAATTTTAAACTCGTTTGGAAGTGTGGCAAATCGGTTCCAAGATTGTAAGTATGAAAAGGACTTACAAAGTAAAGATGTCGACATACTTTGAATGAGTGCATAACGCTTATCTTTTATTGTTCAAAGATATTACTTAATAAATTATTATTTTTTCAAAATTTAACAATAATAATATTTTTATTAGAATTTAAATAAAGTTGAATTATGACGAGTTGGTTGGGAGATAGAGTCTCCTCCAAGCGATGGACTCTCTATCGCTCGTTAGGGACTCTATCATTCAGATCATTTTCTATAGTGGCTCGACGAGTTTGCCATGCCACCTGGCATGGCTGATTAATAGGGGAAAAGATATATTGATATGAACAGGCCTTATATTGTGGAGGTTAGGCTTCAAGTTTTCTCCGTCCTTTGTTGTTTTCTATTCTTTGTTTGGTAATAAATACTCCATGTGAGTTTCTCTTAGCAAAATCATCCAGTATAATTTCGCCCGCAAGGAAAATGGAATGATAATATAATAAATAATCTTTTTGATGATGATACTATAAACAAAATTAAAATGATTGAACCAGGTAACGTTGATAATATGGATAGTGTCAAATGGTTAGACACACAAGATGGAGAGGTCACAAAGAAAGTCGCATATAACTATATCTGTGAATAAGAATCATTTAGATGTTAAGGTAGACTGGATAGATATTTGGAAGCTTTAAGTGATACCTAGAGTTCAAATGTTTATATGGAAATCTCTTAGTGATTGTTTGCCAGTTAAAGATAGGTTAGGAAGGCATATTCCTACAGATACTCATTGTGTTATGTGTAATAAATTTGTTAGTGAAACTACCGACCATTTGTTCCTTGAATGTGCCTTTCTGTGAGACTATTTGGATAGATTTCAAAAACTGGTGTGTGTTATGTGGTTAAAAGAAAAAGACAATTGAGATCTTTATGCTTACATTCTCTGTTTTTTCTGGAAATATAGATGTAGAGTAAACTTTGATGGGATTAAACTCAATCCAATTGAACTGTTAAACAGCATAAGAAATGACATTAATTACTTTATAAATCCTAACTCTAGTTCTAGTAATCAGATTGATAAAAACTCTAAGCTTAAAACAAGTTTGTGAATGCTCTCATCCAGGATGTAAATTTAGTAGTTCTAGGAACTTTGATAATTCAGGTATATCATGTTTGATGCTTCCTTCGATAAGATTTCTAAGAATTTTGCTTATGCCTTGGTGTTGACTGATCATAATGGTATTAGTTATGATTTTGCAGGTGGAATAGGGAGATGCATCGCAAGATAAAGCGGAGGCCCGGAGCGTGCGGGGATGCAATAAGATGGGCAAGGGATAATGTATTAGATAATACTATCTACTTAAATGACAATCTCAGCGTGACTAATGGCATGAAGAGAAGAAATTTTGATGTCAATTGGAGATGTAAAGCTTATCTGCTTAAAGCTTTGGACATCATCAATTCTTTTGCTTTTTCCTCTTTTTTCTATATTAAGAGAGATTGTAATTTCATAGCGGATAGAATTGCTAAGCGGTTAAATAAATATGGTAATCAGTTTGTCGACTCTAGGAATTGGGATATAAATAGGAAGAAAAAATTCTCAAAGAATATTTGTAATATAAATGATGTAATGGTTCTTTCTTAGTGTATTAATATATTTCCTTTTATCAAAAAAAAAAAATTGCATCAAAGGAAATGCCAATTCCCCGAAAGTTGATTTATTGTCATGTCGTTTCTTTGGCAATAGCAATTTTACACCTTGTTTGTTTACTCCTCGACTCATCCGAGTCAATCCTGGATCCGAGTGAAATCACCGACTCATCCGGATCCGAATCGAATCAATATGTTTGTTTTGAGTCGATTCACTAAATCGACTCAAAATATGTGAGTCGGTGGTTTGGTCACATGAGTCGTGGGTATTTTGTTACCTGATTCAAACGGGTCCGAGTCCGAGGTTAGGTCTGAGTCAGGGGTCGAGTCAGATCTGACTCAAAGTAGAAAACAAACAGTCTGACTGCTGACTCGACGCGTGTCAGGGGTTGGCTTAGACCCAGACGCCGAGTCAGCTGCAAACAAACAAGGTGTTACTCTCTACCATTACTATTGTGTAGATTCGCACTCAATAAAGGAGGAGATAAATAAGCAAAAAAAATTACTAGTTATGCTTTATTTCACGTCTATATAGTTTTTTTGCACAGTCCGTCACAAGCCAAGATAAAAGAGGAATGTCCATGATTGGCATAGCGAGCCCATGGTAAAACCCCTGCCATTTCCTTATGAAAATAGGGTCTCTATAGGCATGGACAAACATGACGAAAACAGTACTAACATAGGTGACTACTTTGGAAGTCCTTGTTATTTCGTTTCTAATCCACCTCAATTTGTTAAGGACTAAAGGCATAGACATAGAAGAAGAAAAGAATACATTCCTTCACGTTGTACTTGTTGTCAGAATTGCAATGTAAAGTTATCTTTTGACACAAGATCCTTTGAAAAGTACTTTCGAGTCTCCCCCGATTAAAAACCCTATTTTTGATTGGGGTATACCCAAACTAATTGCGGTATACCCAATGAGACAAAATAGGGTCATTTTGAAGTAAAGCCAAGCCACCCCTTAACCTTGTATTTTCAAAATGGCTAATATGCCCTTATTTAATTAACACTAAAAATTGATTAGGTTAATTAATTGAGTTTAGATTAAAATTTTGAAATTATGAATTCAAAGAGATTAAATCTTTTATCTCGCCTATGAGTTTGATTTCGATCAAAAATTTTGTTTTGAAAATATGAAAGGTCGGCAGGTCCAGGTTTGAATAAGGCTATATTATAGCCGACATAGTATTTGTTTGAATAAAATGCCGACCAATTTTAGCCAGCATGGTACTTGATGAATAAAGCGCTCGACCGTTTTGTGGTAGGAAGGGTCTTTGAATGATGATTATGCCGAATTTATTACGGTCGGCATGTAAATATCTCCTATAACGCCGGCTATAATATAGTCGTGCATGCATGTAATTTATGACAGCTGGCGTATGTCTAGCCGCAGCATGTTAAGGATTTATAACCCTGCCGACATGTACATATACCAAACGTTAAAAACAGAATATCGGAAGAGTTAATTCACTTTATTCATGCAATTTTTGTTACTACATTGATTGCCACGGAGGGTTTACATAGAGGTCTACCCACAAAACCTATACAAAAACCGCCAAAGCCATCAATCTTCCTCATCCGAAGACAATACGGCATCCAAGTATTCGGGTTATCCTTCGGGATTCTTCGCCAAGAAGTGATATCTTGCATCGAAAGCGAATGCTTCCCCTTTTCCGCGCTTTCACGACTTTCGTGCTACAAAAACACAAAAAAACTTACATATGTTAGTGGTGTTTCATTGGAAGATAAAACAACATGGGTTGCGTAAAAGAACCCAAAATTGCTTACAAATTCCGCAATGGACAAGGTGAAGGGGCAAGTGTTAAAAATCCGAGGTTGGAGAGCCAAAAAGCAAGTATTGCGTTTTCGATGACTAGGTGCCTTTCATGGACTTGTTGAATACTTCTTCCGTTAGGATTACCAAACTCGCCGCTAAATTTTTTGTGTACCCTAGCCCAAAAGGTTGTGGAATCCTCCCTTTGGGAGGATTGACGTCTAAGTCAATTTTCCGCATACCATGCTTTGGTGATTGCCAAATCTTCGTTTGAATCAAATGAAGTCATTGTTGTTTAGCTATTGGGTGAGTTTGATGGATTGTATGATGATATGAGCTTTGGAACTATTTGTATGTTGTTTTGTAGAGAGAAGTAGTGTATTTATAGGATTGTACCCAAATTTGGCAAGATAGTGCCCAAGTACAAGTCAATCAATGAAATTGTACTTGTCAAAAATTTGAATTTTGAATTTGCCGTCGAGATTGTTTTTTCTCGCATGCTTGCTATGATATGGTCGGCATGGTATAAATTTAAAACCATGTCGGCAAGTTATGATGGTTTTGCATCGTAAATCATTTTCTTCGTCAATACGCGGCAATGTATTTTGAAATTTGATTTTCGCTATGATATGGTCAGGCAGGTATAAATTTAAAGCCATGCCACAAGCGTTATGATGGTTTTAGGCATTAGGAGAGGTATTTTATGTAACAAATCTCCGGCGTGTTCGAAAAACATAATACACCGCGGCCGTATCTTCGCCGGCATTGGTAATGATCTAACTCACTTGCCGACCCCGGTATGCAAGCACTTTCTGCTGACAGGGCCGGCTTTCTGACACTTCAAAACCTTGCCGGCCCTGGTATGGTCGGCATGGTGAATTAAAAAAAACATGCCGGCTATTTGTCTTGAAACTTTACGTAGCTAATGATGAGTGCCAAATAGTGCATATTTATACACCTTTTTATTGGCATTTTACTCATCTTTTGCGCTTTAGAAATCGAGATATTATCCCAGATTCTCGTGTTTTCTTTGTTTCATGAATAAATATTTGTATTAATTAATTTTGTGTTTTAGGTAATAAATAAAGTCCGGAGAAACTGAGGAGCTAAAGAGCGAAGAATTGGAGTCAAACATCTATGGAGCAGAGAAGCCAAAGCTCACAAGGCCAATCGGCTTGCAACCTAAACAAGGAAGACATGGGCTAGAGCTACCCCGCACCCGGATCCGAACTCCGCTCATCCCGAGGCCGTCGAGATCTCGCCTGGCACATCCTAAGGGTCGCTCCATCATTCACATCATGTCTTGATACTCCCGCTCCACAGCAAATCGCCTCGTTCCTCTCGACTGCTCGGGGATCTTCTCCGGGCCTAGATCCTACGCCGCCAAGCCTTTCCATCACCCATCGATCGCCGCTCCAAGAAATGACCCATACCCCTACACCTATCGACTACACCCCATTCTTTCTCCTTCTTCTCTTTCTTCTCCTCTGCCTTTCTCCATCTCCTCTCCCGACCAAGCTCGGCGCAGCCATGCTGCAGGCCTCACCACCACCAACTCCTTTATCTCTGTCGCCATCACCACCAACCGCACAACCACAGCAGCCCCTAGTTCTAGTTGTCTCTCGCAGCCTCTCTCTCAACCCTAGAGGCTATGCGAGAGATAAATATAACTAGGTTTCACCTAATCAAAGCAAGAGGAGTTCCCGAAAATGAATTGACAAGAGAGATCAACGATTGAATGATATTTTTGCGATTGTTTTGATTTATTTTATCTTTAATTTCGATTTTTGAGAATTAGGGTTTGATATTTTTGGGGATTTTTGCATGTATAAATAGAAGGTGTAATTGGATGACTGAGGTATGCATGGGCTAGCCAGTGCGTCAATTAGGATTTAATTTGTTTAATTTGTAGTTTAATTGTTCATATCATGTTTTAATTTAGTTAGTTAGGGTTTCAATGAAACCCTAGTTCAATGTTGTGTTTAAACTCGTTGAAGTTTTCTTTGGAGTGCTAATGTATCGATAACTTCAATTCTAATATCTAAACTTTTACTCTCACAATGGATACTTTAAATTATAGATCCATTGTAGTTAGACTACAACTATGTTGTGGTATTGCAGCTCAAGCCTTAGAATTAGATGCATTCCTTTGGTAGTTGTGCTTAATTAGACAACCAAGTGCTCCTGTTAGTTCAGAGTTTGAACATTGAAGTATCACTAGGAGAAACTCCTAAGATAGGTGGTGGAATTGACAAACTACCTTGTCTGCCATAGGAAATGAAGCTTCCCAATTAGTTGACACATAACATGAGTTAGTGGTGAAATTGATAATCCAAAGACTCATTTATTTGCAATATTTGTATTTCATTTATTTTCTTTATCATAACATTCAATCACCAATATCGGCAAAACCATAATTGTATTATATTCCACTGGAATTCAGTTTAGCATAGCCGTAGATCAATCAGAGCACCACAAGTCTCTGTGGTTCGATGCTGCGTGTCGTAGGTGCAATCAAATTAATCAATATTTCCACTCAATTAAAAATAATAATGGAAGTCAAGTTCGATTTCCCACGAGAGCAAGAGATTCTAGTTGTAAAAATTGTCACAAAAGGGGGATGTAAAAAGCAAAAGAAAATAAACAAAGCAATTAAAAGATAAAGTTGAAAGCAATAAGAGAGACAAGACCAAGGGAATCCTTTTCACATGAAACAATGAATCAGTTATGTTATTTTCTACTTGTTATTATTAGTCACAATTATTACCAACCGTAGGTAAAGCGGCTAGATCTGCTAAACCCCTAAATCCCTTCTATCACCGGACACGGAAGTTCTTGACTACCGGATTATTTACCAAACCATTTTAGTATTTAGATCACCTAGATGTAATTTAAATAAACGCATTAAGATTTATGAACTTATTAGGTCAATATCGGTAGTTAGACTCTTAGATCAAGGTCTACTTTAACGTTGTTTTCACACAATTGCTCCACGGAATCCCTCCGCAAGGTCTCGTGTTTGCTACTTATGTAAAAAGTCAAGAAACGATTACTTATCTCCTAACTTTCACTAGCTTTAGATTAAATGACAAATCAATTTAGTTGGCCACCCAAACAATCTATCAATCAATCATGAATGTCATTAAGATCATTCCTATTAGTAAAAGCAAACGATAATTATGTGAAAAACTTCAAGATAGAATTGAAAACAAAAACTTAAATCATATGTTAAAAACTAGGAATTCATCCTTAATCAATAAAATTAGCTACTCATGCTAAAGAGTTCACACAAAGAATAAGAAAAGAAAAGTGTTGTGTGTGTAGAGATGCGTGTCAAAAAGATGTGTAAACTTCTCATTTATAGGCTTCAATATTCTCCAAATCTTCCAAGGAATAACTTTCTCCTTTAGCAATTCAATTTCCAAATCCAAGTCTTTCTTCTTCCATCTTCTCTTTCCAAATTTGAGCCCACCTCCATCCACCTAGTCCAAGTCTTCACACCCATGAGAAGTCCATAGAAAATTTCGAATTTTGTCACTAAAAACAGATGCGGCCGGAATTTGACTGAATAGTCGCCGCCTGCCACCTAAAAATTCTGGCCAGCTCAATGAGGGGAATATGCGATTAATATTCCGCCTCCACCGCGACTAATGGCCAAACGGGTCAAACCGGCTACTAACCGGGTCAAGGGAATGAGGAGTCGACGACCGGAAATGTAACGTCAACATTAGGTGGTCGACTTGTCTTACTCACCGCGGCCGATCGGCCGGATCGGAATCGCCTCGATCAGTTATCGCGGCACCGTAGTTAACTCACGAGAGGGATACCCGACAGAGCTTCCTCTCGTTGGCATTTGAACAATTTCGTGCCGATTTTAGCTCCATTTCCCCGCTTAAGAAACCTATCATACATCTAGTTCATTCACGCCTATTGCAAGACTGAACTCGCTTTGTCACAACCTTCACCGCAAAGATCGCATTCAAACAACAAAAAGAACACTTTATAAAGTAACCCATCTTTTCAATCTTGCCGCCATCTCTTCCATTTTCAACCTAAAATCTCATTTAGTTCATGGCAGCTCACTCTTATCATCACCTTGTTCTTGGCACAGCATCTATCCGCAGTTCATCATTTTGTAATTCTTCAAATCCACTCAAAACCCATCTATTCAACAACAAATGCTTCCTCTCACCGAGCTTCATCGTACTCATCATCGACTTCAATGTCCAATCCACAAACCCATTCTCGTAACTTTCTTCTCGCAATTCCAACAAAGATCAACATCTCACAATTTTGGACAAAGAATAATGCTGCAATCAAATTCTATCTCAACTCCGCATCACCAATCATCAATTCTTCCGTAAGCTCAATCTTGATTCTGCCTTTGATCGCATGCACCCCATCCGATTCCATAAGCCATCACAAAGAGCAATTCAGACAACAAATCAACTCCATTAATTCAAATCAAACCCATCAAGCGATTTCAACCTCGCTCGCTACTCCGAGTCAAATTGAATCAAACCCTAGCTCTGGCCTTCATTCCCAAAGAAACCCATTTCAACCCATACTTAACTCCAATTTCTACTCATTTTTTCCAATCAGCTTCAAATGAGTTTTCACAATAGCACTTATCTCCTTCTTCCCCGCTCTTCAATCACGACTCGATTCGAACTCAAATGCTTCTCATAGTTTCTAACGAACCCTTTTGTTCCCCTCGCTCGATCTCATTGATTCAAAGAAACCCTAAGTTCTTTTATCCAAGATCTTAATCTCGACATCAACAACCACGAATCCTTTAATTCATCGGGCCATAAAGTGACATTTCCTTTGAATCACCAAGAGCCAACCCTTGATTTCATCTCTCAATCGATCTATCCATTAACTCACCACCTCGCAACTCTCGATCTCTTGGTTTGTACTTTCTCGATCAATCGAACCACATAAATGCAGCCATTCGTCGCTTTTAGTTTTTAGGTGAATGAGAGAAATGAGAGACATACCTCTCAATTTTAGGGTTAGGGTAATTATTTGGGGTAGGACAGATATTTCCGCACTTACCGCATAGGCTAGGGGACACACTGTGGATACTCCGCATTCTCTCATAAATGATAAGTGGGTACCGATGACAACCCCCTTAGCCTTGACCGACCGCTTTTAATACCTTCCAAAATTGGGTCACCCCTTAACCTTGGCCGGGCTCCATATCAATCGTGATGTAAATGACCTTTTGCCCTTTTTGCTCAAATTGGGTGCTTTCTTCTTTCTTTCCTCCGTGACTCCAAAGTAGCCAAAACTCAAAACAAGCGTAAAATATATAATTTACAAGAAAAAAAGCAAAGAAAGCATAAACTACTAGATAGTAAAATACGGTGTATTCTACACCTAATATTCGACCCGTACTTGCCGCTGCCTCCGATATCGCCTGCACTTGCTGCTATCACCGTAGTCATATTATAAACATCTTCGCCAAGGCCTACCAAGTTTTTGGCGCCATTGCGGGACTTGGCGCGTGCCCGTTGTTGGCTGGTCGACTTAACCGAGTTCATTCATCCCTCGTTGTCATTGGCTCGCTCACCGATTTTCAACCCCGTATATATGTTTGCATTGTGGAAGTTCTTATTATATCATTGCACTTAGCTGTAATTTCTCCTAGTGCATTCTTGCATAACTTAGCTTAACCTCTATCTTTTTGCATCTCGAATTCCTCGTATCTCGTTATTACATTTTAGATAGCTTAGTTTAATTACTTTCTCAATCTCGCCAGGTATCTTTCATATACATTGCACTTCCAAACTCAAGCCAAAGATTCGCCTCGCTGCCTTGCTTCGCCCATCACATTGTCACATCACCGCATGATTACTAATTGCTAAACCCTCATTTAGCTAGTCTAATCTGTAGTGGTTTTGTCGCTGGGTAGTTGTGCATCTGTGCACCTTATTGTGTCTTGAGTTTTGCAATTTGAGAATCAAATTTTGTTGAGTCAGGCAGTACTTGTCGAGCTTGGTCAAGTCATTATGGAGGAGGCTAATGAGCCACACCCAAGGGAAAGCCTGGGCTGAGGTAAGCCTAAACTTCCCGAATGCCTTTGTGCCTAGTGCATTGCCTAGGAGCCATCGCCCGTAGCCGCGAAGCTTAAGTGGCATTCTAGCTAAGCTTGTTTGTTAGCCCCTTGCCGTGATTTGAGCGCGGAACTTAGATAGCCAAAGCTCTGAGCATAATCCCAAACTTTGCATGATACTTGCTTGCTTGTTTGACCGTGTTGAATGCTGCACTCGCTCACTTGCTAGCCCTCGAAGTTACAAGTTTGAGCTATCACCATGAAATCCAAATAGTTAAACAAACTTGACTTGTCCTGAGCTGCCAAGATTCAGGAGGAATTGCGTAACTCCGAGCCGACCAGAACCATGTTAGCTAGCATCTATCGACCTTGCATGCGACCAAGAGCCTGCTGAATGCACACCCTGCATGCTAGCCCCTGAGCCTCAAGGCATTAGATACCTTGATTTTGAGCCGCATCTCGCCCGTGCTTGTATGTCAGTGGTTTGGAATTTGAAACTATTTGTGCTTAGTCTGTGGCTTAGCATAACCATTGTATAAGCTGCACTCTAGACTTCCTGTGGAAAAGTCAACCTTAGGTCGCCTCATTGCTCGTGTTTCCGAGCACTTGTCGGTGGCCGGGCAAGACAAAACTTGTGCCGCATTGTGCTTTGCCTCGAGTGTACACCTATTCCCGTGCTTGGCCTAACCAAGCCGCGGTAAACCAGAACATCCGGGTCACAGCTAAAACCACAACTGGGCTGGCAAGGGCTTCCACCACGGGATCAACTCCTTAAACAACAAGCCTATATCAATCAATCAAGGCTGTTCGCAGCAAATCAAGCTCACAACCACTAGGCCTTACCGTGATCCGGGGCTCTCCTTCTCGGGCTGTGTACTTCAAATCGCTAATAGCCTGCCTAAGGGCTCTCACAAGGTTTAACTAAACTAAGCCCACATCCGTTGGGCTGTGCACACAACCGGGCTGTGCAGCTTCACAAACCTGGGCCCAAACAACAAACCAAAACTCACTAAAACCAAATGATTCAGCAACTGGCTTCCCACATAAAACCAAAGCTCCCAACAAAACCAAATTTGAAACTCCATACAAACCAAATCCCAAACAAACCAAAGCCCAATAAAACCAAATTCTACATAAACCAAAGCCCATTTTCATGTTCTATGTTTCAGACATTATCTTTTGGGTCAAATTCCTCAACTCTTTCTGATTGTTAGTAAATTTTTGTATATAATTCAAGAGACTTGTTAAATTTTTCTTTCTGAATCGGTTGAGTCTTCGTGCATATATTGTGCTAATCTGATATGATATGTTGATTCTAGCTTTGATTAATGAAGTTTCCAACTGAAAACCGCCGACATCCAGAATTCTTCCCTTTTTCTCTTATCAAAGATAGTTCTCTGAGACAAACAAGTTTTAAAATTTTTTTTATCCGTCGATACATTGAGGACAATGCTTGGATTTAGGCTTGGGGGGCATTTACATATAGAGTTTTTAGTCTTTTTAATCTTTTATTTTCCAAAAAAAAAAAAAAAAAAAAAAATATTGTAGTTTATTTTTGCTACCACCATGGTAAAGAAGAGTTCAAAAAGAAAAATCCAAACAACAAGGAATTTGAGTAGAAAAATTAAAAAAAAAATTGTCAAGTTTAGTTTCAATGCCACACATCAAGACCGAAGACCAAGAGTGAAGATGCTTAGTGGTTCTTATGCAGAGAGTGATATTAATTGCCGAATGGGTGTGAGAAGTGAGTGAGTACTCCCACCCTTGCCAATGGTTGATTTCTTTCTTAGAGATCATCGTAAAAGATTCTTTTGTCCACACTTCGTGGAGTCTCCAGATTTTATTTCGGAAGGTTATCCTTCTACCTGCCAACGTGATTTTTTTATTCCTGCCTGCACACATGACAGACTAAAAGTTTACTTTTTTGAGGCAATTATCATAAAACCCTAATGGTGAGGTGTTTGAGGCTTATGATCACAATCGAATCCGGAATTCTTTCTCATATGGTATGGTGGCCTCGTCAACACTTAAGGATGAGAATGCCTGATAGTTCTAATCACATTAGACGCAGAAACTCTAAGTGTCCCCAGCTTCTGGATGCTTTGTGACTCTTTGGCATTCTAGTTGGAGAAGGTTTTGTGGGTACACCTCTGGCAAACCCTCACGAGACTACAATCGTCCACCAGGGACACCTAGGGGTTTAAAGGCTTAGTGCATACGCTAAATGTATCTAGAGACCATGACATGGGTATAGTTAGGATTTCTTCATTTCTCAGCCACTGAGGACAAGTAAAATTGTGTTTGGGGGTATTTGATGAGTGCCAATAGTGCATATTTATACACCTTTTTATTGGCATTTTACTCCATCTTTGCGCTTAGAAATCGATATTATCCTGTGATTCTGCTTTTGTTTTCAAGAATAAATATTTGTATTAATTAATTTGTGTTGTGTACAAAATAAAGTCCTGAGAAACGAGGAGCTAAAGAGTCAAGAATTGGAGTCAAACATCTATGGAGCAGATAACCAAAGCCGCGCGCTGAAATCCGGCTTGGTAACAGGTAAACTCAACAAGGAAGACATGGGCTGAGCTACCCACGACCCGTGGATCCGAACTCCGCCATCCCGAGCCGCCGAGATCTCGCCTGCCACATCCTACGGTCGCTCCATCGTCACATCATGTCTTGATACTCCCGCTTCCAGCAAATCGCCTGCAGTTCCCTCGACCGTTCAGATCTTCTCCATTTAGATCCTACGCCGCCGAAGCCTTTCCATCACCCATTTCGATGCTCGCCCGCAGCAAATGACCCATACCCCTACACCTACTCGACTACACCCCATTCTTTCTCCTTCTTCTTCTCTTCTCCTCCGCTTCTTCTCCATCTCCTCTCCCCCTGACCAAGCCCGAGTGCAGCCATGCCAGAGCCTCACCACCACCAACTCCTTTATCTCTTGTCTCCATCACCACCAACCGCACAAACCACGCAGCCCTAGTTCTAGTTGTCTCTCAAGTAGCAGCCTCTCTCTCAACCCTAGAGGCTATGTGGAGAGATAAATATAACTAGGGTTTCACCTAATCAGCAAGAGGAGTTCTCGAGTACTCCAATCGACAGGAGAGATCAACGATTCAGGAGTATGGGTGCGATTGTTTTGATTTATTTTATCTTTACCTCTGATTTTTTTGAGAATTAGGGTTTGATATTTTGGGGGATTTTTTGCATGTATAAATAGAAGGTGTAATTCGATGACCGAGGTATGCATGGGCTAGCCATAAGGCCAATTAGATTTAATTTGTTTAATTTGTAGTTTAATTGTTCATATCATGTTTTAATTTATAGTTAGGTTTCCAATGAAACCCTAGTTCAATGTTGTGTTTAAACTCGTTGGAAGTTTTCTTGAGTGCTTAATGTATCGTATAACTTCAATTCTAATACTAAAACTTTACTCTCACAATGGATACTTTAAATTATAGATCCATTGTAGTTAGACTACAACCGTGCTGTGGTATTGCAGCTCAAGCCTTAGAATTAGATGCTACTCCCTTGACCGGTTGTGCTAATTAGGACAAACTGCTCCTGGGTTAGTTCCGTAGGTCGAACATTGAAGTATCACTAGGAGAAACTCCCTAAGAGAAGGTGGTGGAATCACAACTACCCTTGTCTGCCATAGGAACAAGAAGCTTCCAATTAGTTGACACATAACATGAGTTAGTGGTGAAATTGATAACCTCAGCACCCATTTATTTGCAATATTTGTATTTCATTTATTTTTCACCGTCATAACATTCAATCGCCCGTAGATCAAGAAAAACCATAATTGTATTATCTTCACCGAATTCAGTTTAGCATAGCCGCAGATCAATCGAGCACCACAAGTCTCTCGTGGTTCGACCTGGGTACTCCAAGCGCGCCTCCGATAGACGCCTGCACTTGCGGTTATCATCGTCGTTTGATGGTGGATTTTCAAATAAAGGTCAAACCATAAAAATCATGATACTTACGTTTCGACATTAGCTTGTGCATGTGATTTATCTATATTTTACGGGAGCCATGATGAATATGTCTTTCCAGCTTCCACCAGATGAACGCCGATCCTTTGAGCATTTCATTGTGACCCCATGTGGTATTAATGAATTGGGCATTCTACATAATTGTTCGCTGGAGAGGGTCATGAACTTCGTGACGGATACCACCGCTCCTCGACCCATGCGGAGAGAGTGACCCACCTCCGCATAGTAGGTAAGAAACGATCAGCGGCCCTCCACCGTACTGAGAGCAATAACGCCTGTGACAAATGATACTGTAAGATCAATACTGTAGCATTCAACACTTCCGGCGAAATCCACAAAACGCTATATACCGGCGGTAATCGTGCATTTGCAAAGAAGTGACGAATGATGACGCACAAACGTAATACGAGAAAGGTGGTAAGACTTAGACAGAGAACCAGGATTGTCACGAGATTATGTGACGGTACACTTATGAGCACTTCCAAGCCGTCATTCCCGAAATAAAGGACATACTTTAGCCACATCCATATGTAACACTCCCATAAAGAGCCTAATATGCCCATTGAGGGGAGACTTTTCGAGTGCTGAGTGAAAGTCACAGAGAGAGAGAAAGTTTGTAGTACTGTATTTTCTTAGCCTTCATTTTATCTTGTGAAACATTCAAGAAATTAGACAAACAAAAATTATAATTGTCTGTCTTTCAATGGTTTGATTGCAGGACTTTGTGGAGGGGGTGTAGTGTGGTGACTTCCTAACCACATAACATTGGCGCTAGAATGTGAGAGAGTGAAGATTGACACTTGGATTTGAAAGGATTTGGAGGGTAATAGGAAGGAATTTCATATAATTTCCTAACAAATTTACTTAAAATTGAGAAATGGCGAAAAAGATATAAAATGTAATAACCAACAATCGTTGTATAAGCAGACTTATCGAGAAGGGAGAAATGAAAATGGAAACTTTACACGAAATACAAAAGAAATAATGAAGAAAAAAATCAAATTCAATTACCAATTCTACCAGTACCGAATAATCAGGATTATGATATATAATAGTACACTTGGAGATCAAATTTCATGACGTAGCAAGGCGGAAATTAGCACTGATAAACAATGACAAGAGGAGACTCGAGGGCTAGATTAGAGAAATAATCGGTGGAAAAATAAAGAGGTCGCAGACAGAGACATTGAGACAAACAACACAATAAGAAAGCCATGAATAGAAGCAGAGGAACGCAAATTTGATAAGGCAATCAGCAGTTTAGGTACTTGGAAAATATGAGATTACAAACAGTATACCTAGGAAGTACTACAAGGTCAAGCTCAAGACTGCTAGAGAGGAAAGAAGGAGAACTTACCTATAGAAAATGCCAATGAAGAAAATTCTAGAGGAAGTGCAAAATCCAAAGAACGCTGGGCAAAGAAGACAATAATGAAGATCGTTATAATCCCCACGTCCCAGACTCTTCCAAATGGGTGTTAATGGAAATTCAAGGGAAATAGGGCAAATATTGTGTAAGGAAGAAATCCGTGGACAAGAAAAATCAGGAAGAAGGAAGAAGAATGCATGGGAGAGAAGCACAGAGGAAGCAAAAAGAAATTGAAGATGAAAATTGAAAGACACTATGTCGAGAGAGTACGTCACCTTATGTAAAGAGAAAGATTGAGGAAATGTAAATAAGAACAGGATTAAGTAAGAGGCACCGCTTAATAATCATGATAATAGAGAGAAGAGAAATAAAATCAACAACAATGGTAATATCAATGAAGAATATGAAAGAGTACATGAGAAATTGAGAGGCTTGGGGTGGGGAGTTTATTTTTATGCCTATCATAGAGTAGATCAGTAAGTGCACAAAGTAGTCTATTGAGACACGGGTGCTGCTGTGGCTTCATCCACAGAAATGGGGTAATGATGGTTGATCTAAGGCTTTACTCTAACCGATTTCTATGAAGACAGAGTTTTATGAGCTGGCAGTGTCGATACTGACTGATGAATATAGAAAACTAAAAGCAAAATGAAATATAAGTATTGAAATTGGGGTGCACTAGGATTATCAAATCCACTACTAATTCAGTTATGATCCAACTAATTTGAGTGTTCTCGTCCTAATAAGGTGTAAGTGAAGGGCCAGCCACTACCTACTCAAGGGCTCTACCAGTGGGATAGTTCAACTATCACCAAAGACACTGACCAGAGCATTAGTCAGCTCCATACACAACTAATCAAAGAGTTAAAGAATAAAGGTTAAAGCATGAGTCAAACACAATTCCAACATTACATATCCTAACTACAATGGGATAATAATGCATATCCATTGTGAGAGCAAATATAGGTTAGGAACTGAACTTCTATACCTTAAGTATGCAAAAATAATCTGGGAGTAAAGTTGAATAACAGAACACAAACCAGTAATTTACTCATCCTAGCAAAATTGATTTGCAATATCATACAGCTACAAAACACAAATTAACTCTAAATTGGTGCTCCGCTAGCCTATGCATAACCCCTTTCTAACATCCAAAGACCCCTTCCCATTTATACATGCAACTCAAAACTAATTCTCAAAACAGAATTAAAATAAAACCCAATCGCCATCAATCGCTTGTCCCCTCTCCGCACCCGCCTCCGTGAGCCCCCATACGTTGTTGGAAGGAAACCAGTCTCTATCTATCCCGGATCCCATCCTAGGCTAGGGAGGTCGGGTGGAGAGGAGAGAACTGAGTGTGCTTCCAATGCAATAACAACAGTTTAGAGAAGAAGTGTAAAGCAGGGATACATGGCCGGTGTCGGGCAGGGAGGATGAAGAGCGAGGGATGGAGATTCGTGGATCGTCGGGTGAAGAATAAAAGAGAAATGAGATTAGGTTTCGTTACGGATATTATATAGGCCGTGGTGTCGAAATGGGAGCATCAGGAGCGAGCGCAAGGCGAGCGCACTGCATGATCCGTGACCGAATGCCGCGTGATGCTACCTCGTAGAGGATGAAAAAATCTAACCCGCCTAAGGGACTTGGACTCGATCCAGGCCACGCGCCGGCCCTGGAGCAAATTGGAAGCCCAAGTGTTCTGTAAACTGTCGCCCCTGTCAATGTCCAACGCGCTGGCTTTGGTCAGCCCATAGACGCGCTCTAATCTTTTGCCTCTTTGGCTTCTAATTTCTCCGAGCTTTATTTTCTATTTTATCAAAACATAAAATTAATTAGTATACTATTTATTCTTGGAAACAAAGAAAATATTAATCAGATAATATCTCAGCCCTTATACAAAAGATATTAACACACAAATCAGATGTAGAAATACGCAACATTTGTACCTAACAAATACCCCAAACCCGAATTCCACTTGTCCCGATGAAACAGAATGTTAGGAAAACTTAACTATACCACCGCTGCAGGTCTCGAATGCATTTAGCAAGAGTGCACTAAGCCTTAAACCCCTAGGTGTCCCTTGTGTGACGAAAGGCTGTAGTCTCGTGAGGTTTGGTTTAAGAGGTGGCAAATTTACAAAATCCTTCTCCAACTTCAGAGTAAAAGAGTCTCACACATCCAAGGAGCCATGAGGACACAGTAGCTCGTGATGCTAGTACACGAAGCTGAATTCACTAAAGAACGCATTCTCATCCTTAAGTGGTCAGAGCTAGAAGAATTCATACTCATATGAAAGAATTGTGATTCATCATGAATATGTTTGTGATCACTTCACTAATAGGTTTTAAGGATAATTGCACCAAAAGATCGCTTAGTCTCTCATGTAACAGACAAGTGAATACATATAAAACTGCATACGTTGAAGGCAGAAGGATAAATCCTCTCCGAACATCCTCCGGAGACTCCACACATGTGGACAAAAAGAATCTTTTCCTGATGATCTCTAAGAAAGGAACCAAACTAATAGTATGACTGAGTACTACTTACCTTCCCAAATTGGGACGGCACTAACATCACTCTCGTATTCAGAAACGCCTCTAACCTCCGGGCCTCAAACATGATGACGAACTTCAACTCTACAAAAATCCTGACAAACATTTTAGAACATGAACAGAAATAACAATAAAAACAAAAACTTGTATTGTCTCGACTTCGTAAACTCTCTGCACTAATTCTCATCTTATTTTCTTTTATTTTACAAAATGAAACCTTGACTATTTCAGCAACTTTCTTCAAATATTCCGAGATGTCTACTTATCGACGGCGATATGTTCTCATGAGATCGTGCTGATTAGTTTAGAGGAGAGAGTGACGCTAATCATGAAACCAGATTTGTGGTTGTTTCTCATCTCTTAAAACGCCACTCCTCATGATTGACGGAACTAGCACTCAAGAGACTGGGCATATATCGGTAAGTGGTGCGGAAGCTGGGTAGCCTACCATTCCACCGGACTGATTTATCATGTGAGTAACACACCTAACAAATTTTCTTCTGTAAAGTCACAAAGAGTGAAGCTACGCACTCGCTTGAGCAAAATGGGTAGTCCTCCGACAGGTGCAGACACACTGTATTTACTTATCTAGTAAATACGCTTTGTCATTTTTCCTTGTGAATTATGTAATTTTACGTGTGTTTTGAGCGCATAGGAGATGCATTTGGAGTCGGATGGAAACAAAAGAAGGTGAGAAAAGGTACAATTCTCACGGCACTGCTATTGAGAGCGCAGCTCTAGCTAAAGATAGGAGACACACCCAGCCTTAGTCTAGAGGGAAGCATGGGCAAAGAAACTTGTGGCCTAGATTCATGAGTGGTGCTATCGCCAATTTGGATACCCCTTATCTACTCTATTAGGTATTTTAGTGATTTTCATTTCTCACAGAGCTCCTCTAAAAATCACCGTGAGAAAATCATTTCTTCCTACTGTCTTTATAATCGTCCTAAACCGACACGAGGAATTCAGAGAGAGGGAAAGGGAGGCGAAAACAGCGATTTATCCAAATTGAGACGGCTGAAAGTGACGGTTCGCCATCGACCGGAGTAAGATTTGGCTGTTGGACATTGCTAAGACAGAACGAGGCTGTGGATCCGTGGGGTTCTATGTGGAAATCGGGTGCTACATGGACGGTCTGCTACACGCATCAGACGTAAGAAAATTAGAGAGGAATACCTGCTACGTGGATGATTTCCTGTGGGAGTCCGGAAATATAGGGCTTGTCTTTGGTTATTGTTCTTGAGCAGATCTCATGCACGGCATAACCGATGATGCTGCCAGCAGGAAGTCGTAAGCACGTGAAACTGACGGCGGGTCGGTCACAGTTCGCACCTGCGAAATCGAAGGTTGGGCATGGCTCGATAATCTAAATTTCGGTCGAGAATTCAGTGGAAGCAGTCGAGAAGACACAAGACGCAGAAACAAAACATAATGTTGCTATTCCAGAGAGTTTATAAATTCAGATGAAGCTGTGAACTGTAAGATTGCAAAGCCTTAGATGGGTGAGAGTAAGATCTATGGATTTCCTTATCAGCCAAGCAGTGAGTGTCTCTCTGTGCTTTTGAACTAATTTGCTGCATTACATGGATATTACTTGGCTATGTTCGCACTTACAAGAGTAATGGGCAGGTGAGCCGTGATAGGTGACGGCATTGAAGCTCACTGAGTTGTGACTTATGTGTCAAAATACTGGTGAGTTTACCGCACTGCATGTGTGAAAGATTTCGGCCTGCACTCGATGTTGATGCTGAGTTGGTTATGGGGCTACAATGGTCTGTATGAGTTGCGTCACCTGGCCCAGCCGTGGTGGATGGAGGAAAGGGCACTGAGCTGGAAATTAGAAACAGCTGATCCAAAGCCATCTCCAAATGAGGCGTGTGGCAGAGGCCTGCACCGTGGTACTAGGTCCTAGATGGTGATGGATGCCGATAAGCTTCGTGGAGCCGAGGGTGTTATTAAGGTGGACTGGAGTCACTTGGAAAAGATAAATGGGACCAAAGGCTGTAGTGGCCTGTGGTTGTGCAAGGGCAGGCTATGAATGTGAGGTGGATTGTGGTTATCTGTGAGCAAAGGGTGTAAAGAAAGTATGAAATGGACTGATTGTTGAATTATGTCAGAATGGAATGGGTACTAATGTGTGTATGGAGGTCAAACCAGGCAATGCCGAGAGGGAACCAAATGTCATGGGCTTTCAGGCCGGTGGTATTGTGGTCGTATGACTCGAGGAAGGAGGTTGAGTTGATTATGAGGCGTAAGAGTATCATGATAGTGGCGGGGCAGAAATGGTAGTTGCTGGCCGCATTGACCAATGGCAAAGTGAGCCGCAAGTCGCGGCCTGAGGCATTGCTGCTGTCATTGTAAATGAGGAGGGCTGGCAGATTCTTCATCGATTTACTATTGGGAGCACGGTTGAGTATGTTTCGCTTTGGTTTAGATGGAGAAATGCTTGATGCCATCGGAAAGAGCTTAATGCATGGATTTGAAATGTGGTCTGGTTTACTCGAGGTCAGTGAAAGGAAGTCTTGGGATGATGTGATTGATGTGATGGAACTAACATGGAAAATGACTGATCGAGCTACATATGAGTCAGTATCAGGAGACGATATTGAGCATTCCAGAGTAATGAAAGTCTGAAGGACAAGAGCCGCTATGTTTAAAAGAAATTAAAGAGTGCTGGGTGAACTACCAGAATGAAGTCGGGAGAATGAGCTTATTGGTACATGGCCAAACATATCGTGGAAACAGCAATCATGGTGCACCGTGAGTTCAGCCTGCAGAATGGCCTAAGCCCGGCTGGAAGCACCCTGCCTTCGCCTGGTCTGATCACGCTCTAACTCACTCTGGGCTCAACTCATGATCTCCGATACACACGACCTGATCTGACCTGCGATCTGCACTGATCCACTGGCTGACCTATGACTGTGACTGGCTGGGCCACTGGGATGTTTTCCGACGATTTTCACCATTTCCTCGCCACAATACTGCATTTCACGACTGGCGCTGGGTATTTCACATGTGGTTTCTCTTCTTTATGTGGGCTTGATGGATTTTCATCTGAATGGACTTCACATGTAGACCTAATTTTAGAAGTCGAGAAAGCCGCGGTGGAAGGTCTCTACAACTTATATGGCATCTTTCTTGGAATTTTTGAGAGCCGTCTGTTTACGCTTCTAGGGTTTGCTTTTGTTCGTCCTTATTTTTATTATTGAATATTGATTATGATGAACCCATAGCTATGAGTAGCTAAACATCTTATTGGTTATGGGATAAAGTTGATTTCAACATGCTTTGATTCAATGAATTATATTTTGTTCTGTAATTATTGTTTGTGATTCGCAATTAAGAAAAGTATAAGATTTGAATACTTGTTAGGTTGAGTCCGTAATCAATCCGGACGCAGTTCATCTCTCTAGAGGCCTATATTAGGTTTCTTGACACGAAAAGTTATTTTATCCCCCGATTCTAAGTAGCATAACTCTGTGTTAAAGGCTGGTAAAGTGATATATCCCCACAGTCAGCGCGAATCAGCAACTTCGTTAAAACGTCGAAGCGCTTTACACATCTGCTTGCATTGATTTAGTCTTATCTCCACAAATCTTAATGCTTTAGGGAGTTAAACTTAATTTTGTAGCTATATCCTAGGCTAGTTTTCTGGCTTTAAGAATCTACATATGCATCTTTTTAAATGTATTGTGATGAAAAAACAGAATTAACGAAGGTTATACTGCATACTAGGTGCATCCTAGGACTTTAGTAAATACGCAGATTAAAATACCAATTCAAACCATTGATGAAAATAATGTTTATAGAATGATATCTATCCCGTGACTAACATCTTTCTCCTTATTACCTCTCTAATTACTTATTTGCTTTTAATTACTTATTTGGTTTGATGATAAACAAACATACTTTGGGTTATTTTAGGAAACTGAAATTTTATAATAACGAGTTTCCTCTGATAATGTAACTCTTTCATCGTTGTATCATATTTCATATATCTATTTGAGTAGTTGATTGAGAAAGAAATTATGATTACCTGATTGACAACCGAATTAAATTTTGATGCGCCGCTGTCGGTGGAAAGCATAATTCACAGAAAAATAAAGAAAGCTTGAACTCACGATAGTAAAATACTTGCATTCCCATAATTCCACTGTGATTCCCACACTTAGACTTTGCTAGTCCTCTTGTTAATCAAACAAATAATAAATATAACAACCCGTGTCAACAGGCTTACGCAGCTGTTTCTTAAGATAAATAATAAGCCTTTAAAACCTCCTAGGTGTCCCTAGTGACGCAAAGTATAGTCTGGTGGAGGGCTTACTATAGAGATATGACCTAACAAAACCTCCATATTTCCAATCTCTATTAGTCTCCACAATGATAGCATCCAATCGCGCTAAGAAGACAGGCAGAGATCACACCAGTCACAAGGTTGTAGCTAGGGACACATAAATGAACATAATCTCATTCCCAAAGGTTGAGAGAGAGATAAACCATCCCTTCCTTGGATTTTAAAATCTGGTTCTAGAGGATCAAAAGTCCTTCACGCCTCAAGAAAGGGCTTTCCCAGAGGCCCACACAGCTGAATTTATTGGTCACATGTGCCTGTGCGAAATGAAGAGAGAACTTAGACACGCTGAATATGAAGGCAAAACCCTCCCAATGTTTTGAAAACCTTGGCATCTTTATATTTGAAAACCTATATTTTTCTCATTTATCTCTTCTGTAATAAATCAACCATTTGAAACGTATGTGGAATACGCTTACTTACCTGCTATCCGCCTGCCAGCAAATGCAGCACTCACTCATAAAGATCCAGGAAACGCCTTCGTCTCTTCATCGGTGTCTTCATTCCGCCTTTCGGCCTCAACCTTGATGATAACGTAACTTACAACATGATTCTTTCCCCAAATTCCTTGTCGCTGAAACTCTATTACAGATATTCCTTATTCTTATTGGCTTTATCAAAGAATACAAACCAAAACAAAACTATACAAACCCAAAATAATTTTTCAATTTCGTTTATTTTTTTTTTTCATTGATATAAGAGAAAGTAAAATATAAAAATAAACAAGTAATAATGCCAGTATAAGTAATTTTCACTACTGAATCTCTGGCAACTTATATGAAGTCTTGAGTATCATGTACCAATCTCTGATCCTTAATAATTTCACTCTTAGAATAGCCTTCAACCATAAATCTATTTGTTTTATTGGTTTACTCAAATCTGAATCAGCCATTCTTTATACCATTGTTTGTAAACCTCTTAATTTGTTCTTAAACTTCCTCTCCTCTAATTTGTGATGCCCTCATGATACTACGATATGTTTCAAGAACCATGGTGCAGAGAGAGATAAGCATGATGGTGCTAATCATGAATAAAATCATAATGGTGTTTAGTAATTCAGCAATGTTTCAATATGGTTGATAAAACATCAAGAGATCAAAGCACAGTGGCTTCATGGAGGGAAATTGACAATTACCATCTGAACTAATGTGATTATGATACACAATTAAAAGTACAAACTAGACAGCATAAAGAATTGAAGCAGGCTCTGAAGATTATGTAATATGGTATCTCGTTCATAGACTCACTGGTTATATCAATTCATCACCTTATTTTTTCAATCAAAATGTTAAACCAGAACTGAATCACAAAATTAAACCCACTGCAAGTATCTCTGTCATCTCTAAGTTCACTACCCAGTGTGACTTAGATGTAATCTTAGCGCATGTATACGATGACTTAAACTAACCATGTTGGAGTTTTCTCACCACCAGTCTACAAAAAGCTGAAAATCAAAACTAGCAACATAACCACTCCCACACTTAAACTCACATTGCAGCCTGAATGTGAAATTAACTACCCAAAGTAAGTCAAGGAAACTTTAACAAAAACTTAAAAACAAAAGTAAAAATAAAAACAAGAAAACTAAAACAAGTAGCAAGAAATAAATATAAGATAAGAAATACTCACCCTTTGGGCTGCCTCCCACCACGCTTTGTCAAAGTCGCACTTTACTCATCTCCTTTTGCCTATGACTTTCCAGAGGGAGACATCCACAGGGTTAACTCCTTCCACCACCCATGGAAGTGAAATTTGCACAGGTTTCAACCGTGCCTATTAACTTGTTTCTTCCCCATAGGGCTATGCCACAATTTCCATCACACTATGAGAAACACATTAGTAGTTGCAAGGTCCGGGATCCATCGACTTTAGCTTACCTGTGGAAATAATTAAAGTAGAATTAAAATAAAAAGACACTTCTAATGCAAAATTGTTTCCTAAATCATGTTTATCATGGAACGCTTCAGCTCTTTCGTAAACTATGATTTTTTAAATGACTGGTCATGAGCCTCTAGCTCTTGGAGCGAACTCTTTGCTTCCGGAAATTTCCATCCATCTCCATGCTGCATTGCTGACAGCTCAAATGCCCTTATGCCTCAGACTTCCAATGGTAAGGGATACACATACACATGCTTCTGGGTATGAGACATTCCAATAGGGAAATGGGAGGCATCTTACCACAAAGTATCATTATACGCATGCCCAACCTTTCCTTGTCGGGTTCACTGCCTTTTTCGTGAATTGATTTCACTCTCACATGACACTGCTTGTCCATTGGTTTGGGGATGATAGAGAAGGTAATTCATGCTATATATTGTACTTCACAACAAGCTTCAGAAAACTGCTGAAGTGAGAACTCTTATCACGCACCACGGCCTTAACGCAACCTTGCAAAACATTACTTGCACAAAAATCAAACCACCTTAGAACTACTAGTCAGTGGCCCAGCTTCACCTACTTTGAGAGCTATAATCAATCGCAAGTAAGAGAGTAACATGGAGCGATAAAGGCCCTAGGAAATCAATAATTTCTATACATCAAAACTCCCACAAATTGACAAAGTTCAGGCATTTACTTCCCGTATACCTAGATTGGCTTATTCTTTTCTGGCACCATCATGTTGCATAAAAATATATGCATCCCAACAAGTTGGTCAACAAAACCACTTCAAGTACTCCTAGCTGTGTCTCTTTACTCCCAAAATATCCCAAGCATAAGATGGCAAAAGACAAGATAGAGTTAAAATCTGATTCTAGGAACGCACTCTGATTACTTGGCCGCTGGGCCATGTTTCCCCATGGGCATGGATCATCCCACATGTATTGGTTCCTAACTCTAAGCCTATTCCTCTTCCAGCACGAGACAAAGTCTCTAGATTTGTTTAGGAAATCATAATTGATAACATCGCATACCATGGTTTCCAAAGGCACTCGAGAAAGTCACATCCGGAAATCCTACGCAACGGGATAGTCTCCTTGGTTCACAGCAAGTCGGAAGGCTCAAATGATCCGCAGAACTGCACTCCCTAATCCCTCTTGTCTTCTTTGATTTCAAGACAACTCTTGGCAAGAGTAATATCCACTGGACATTCTCTGCTCTGCCTCTTTCTTTGTAAAGGCACCTAAGTGTCAAAGGACTTAAAATACAATAACTTTGTACCAAACAGATAAGATGTAAACTCTTTCCAAAGGAAACAGCCTAACAACCCTTTCAGTGGCTGTGTAGTTTGCTATCCTCCCACTTTAACGCTCTAGGCTTATTAACAAATAGCATGAGGAAGCTTCCCCACACGCTTGCCCACACCGACCAACCGCACAATCACTAGGGCATCACATGAGTTCAAACGGCTTACTCTAACTGGGTTTAATGATAGGGGCTGAATCAAAGTTTTCTGTTAAATCCATTGAATGTCGCTTCTACATCTCTGTCAAAGTTAAAACTACATCTTTGCAAGGTTACAAAGTGGTGATGCTATCTTAAAGTCCTTGATGAATCTACGAATAAACTGCATGACCAAGAAAAGAACGTATCTCCCCACCGTAGTGGGAGTGTGGGTTAGAGCACGCACAAGGTCTATTTAGATTTACTAACTTCTAAGCCTTAGAAGATATTATATGGCCTAAATTATATATGAGTTACCATGAAATGGCACTTCCCAATTAGCATAAGATTTGTTCTCAGCCACATCACTCAAGGACTAGACAAATTGTTCAAGCAAAGGTCAAAGAATCACCAAAGACACTTCAAAGTCATCCATGAACAATTCGATTATGTTTTCAACATATTCCGAAAAGATACTTTCACTTACACACTCCTCAGCAGTAGCCGGAGCATTTCCCACAACCAAAAGGCATCCTCTTCATAAAGCAAAATGTGGAAGGACATGAAATGGTTTTTCGGGTCTCCTCCTGTGGCACATTGCAACTGATTATAACTGGTTGTTTATCAAGAAAGCAACAGGTGAGTGTCCACCAACGTCTGCTAATTTGATCAATAAAAGGCAGGAAGTGGAGTGATCTTTTCGAGTGGTGGTATTCACCTTTCTATAATCACAAAACTCCTCCAAACTTAGCTTTGTAACACTTGAGCTGGGACAAGTTCATCTCTTATCATTCTACCACTCTGCCACACCTTACTTTCTTTGGTACTACTTTGTACTGGTTTACCCACTTCACACTCTGACATGGATAACACCTACTCTAAAGCTTGAGTATCTCCTTTTCACAACCTATCATGTGGGAGTGATCTAAACGACGTTGCCTTCCCAGTTTTGGCATTGTCCTCCAAACTAATTCTTGTGCATACAACTATAGGCTTATAATACCTTTGATATCGCATCATTCAAACACTATGGTGATCACAATCTAACAATATCTAAAACAACACCTAATTTGCCTCCCAGATGGTTGAACCAACTTTTTTGTTCTAATCAACTAAGAAACCCATTGTGTTCTCTCTGAACATTCAAATTGCTATTCTGCCTTAATTTCATGTAAACATATAGCTAGAAGCATGCCAGTGACTAAGATCTCAAAGCTGAGGTTTTATGGGCACACAAACACTTGAATTTTTTTTTTTGAAACAAAAGACTAAACCCCACATGCAAACGTACTCCCAACCTGAAAAATCAAACATTGTCCTCAATGTTTCATCAGATAATAAATAAAATACATATACCATGAGAACTATGGCTGGAGCAGAGAAAAGGGAAGATTAATGATGTCGTGGAAGTGGAGCAAGGTTAGAGCTTCATTAGTCGAAGGCTAGAATCCAAATATTCTCAAAAGGGAGACTGGTACCTGATCAGCAACAATATATGCAAGAAAACTCAACCGATTCAAGAAAGGAAATTTAATAAGTCCCACTGGATTATACACAAATGAAAATTCACCATATACTAACAACCCAAAGAGGCTGAGGATCAAACCCAATAAAGATAACATGTAACAAACATCAAATAAATTTCTTACATTAAGGAGAGTGCAAGTGTTACCCATATGGAACACTTCCTCTAAACCTAAACTCTGTCAATGAAGGCTAAGTTGAGCACAAAATCTTGCAATTTTAAAGGTACACTATGCACAAGGTCTAGCCTGTATTTCGTACATGGTTTCATTATAGTGCTTGGAGGTTCGTGTTACTCGTATGAGTAACACTCGAGTCTCATGCCACACTGATAATGATTCATTATAGTGCTTGGAGGTTCGTGTTACTCTATAAGAGTAACACTCGGTCATCATGCCACAGCGATAATGAGTACGGGAAATACAAAATTTGAATTAAGTGAGGGAGTATCCAACACTTATAAATGGCTTTATCTTTTACAAGATGTCGGCGCATGATTTTTACGGTTTTTACAAACTCAACCTTGAACGAAAATCCACCATCAACACATGGGCAGGGAATCAGACACAAAAATAATATCATGATCCAAAAGAACATTAGTGTCAACAGAAGATTCATCCTTTCTTAAGTCACAACAAGTTGTGTAGCATGCTCACTTTCACTTAAGAATTTCACAAACCCAAACTCAGAGTTAACATCACATGTATGAATGTTAGAAGAAGTATCATTCATAGGGTTCACAGAAGAGACGCCTAACGTCTCTGAACCCAAAGATTCCACCATATTTTCAGCATGCACATGCTCTTCTAACATATCATATTCATCATCATCATCATCATAACAAAAATGCGTTTCCCTATTCAAAATTGTAGCATTTCTAGTGTACTCATTTACCTCTAGATTAGGTTCATATTCAGTGTTAATTGCATGAGTAGGAATAGAAACACTATTTTCAAAATTATCAGAGATAACAAACATCCTATCATGAACTTCCCTCCATTCTTCATTTTGTACTTGAATCAGATTCATTTGAAGAATCATAGTGAGCTGCTCAAGTGAAGGAGAGTCTTCACTAGTGGGTATGCATGTTTCATATGAATGATCATTACATGGTTGTGCACATGGTTCACTAGAGAAGGGATGATCATGCATTTTCCATCCAAGTATATCCTTGTTTTGCTCTATGAGCTTTTCCATTAGTATTTGCATACAAGGGGTTGGGGGAGTATAAAATTGTTCAACTCCCAGCTGTGGTGAATGGTGATACATGTGTGAAGAATGACTAGGGTATGTGAAGTCGGGGTCGGGGCCACAGAAGGTTCATAATATTCCCTAAAATCATCGTGGGCGTGGGGAGTTCATGCGCGTGAGGCATGCCGTAAGCAAGTTCTACGATGGATTTGTTTCCATCCCGATTTGCAGACCAAAATCGACATGATCTAGCAACTCAATTTGAACTCAAAAAGAAACATAGCTCACATCAAATCATGTATAACCAATGATGTCTCAAAACGGGGAAGCTAAGCCCACGGGGGTGCTTGGTGTTCTTGCAAATGTGCAGCCCAAGTTATGGAAATGCACAGCCCAAAGGTTATGGAAAGATGCACAGCCTAGTTGTTATGCAAAGCCCAGCTGTTGTGGGCTCAGTTTTGGTTTAAGTGGGCTTCAGTTTTGGTTTAAGTGGGCTTCAGTTTGGTTTAAGTGGGCTTCAGTTTGGTTTATTGGGCTTCAGTTTGTTGCACAGTGGGCTTTAGCACAGTGGGCTTTACATAATCTGAGCTAAAGCCCACTGTGCAACAAACTAAAGCCCAATAAACCAAACTGAAGCCCACTTAAACCAAACTGAAGCCCACTTAAACCAAAACTGAAGCCCACTTAAACCAAAGCTGAGCCCACAACAGCTGGGCTTTGCATAACAACTAGGTTGTGCATCTTTCCATAACCTTTGGGTGTGCATTTCCATAACTTGGGCTGCACATTTGCGTAACACCAAGCACCCCTGTGGGCTTAGCTTCCCTATTTTGAGACATCATTGGTTATACATGATTTGATGTGAGCTATGTTTCTTTTTTGAGTTCAAATTGAGTTGCTAGATCATGTCAGATTTTGGTCAAAGAATTCGGGATGGAAACAAATCCATCGTGAGAACTTGCTTACGGCATGCCTCACAGATGAACTCCCCACAGTCCACGATGATTTTAGGGAATATTATGAACCTTCTCGGGGCCCCGACTCCGACTTCACATACCCTAGTCATTCTTCACACATGTATCACCATTCACCATGTTGGGGAGTTGAACAATTTTATACTCCCCCAACCCCTTGTATGCAGTCACTAATGGAAAAGCTCATAGAGCAAAACAAGGATATACTTGGATGGAAAATGCATGATCATCCCTTCTCTAGTGAACCATGTGCACAACCATGTAATGATCATTCATATGAAACATGCATACCCACTAGTGAAGACTCTCCTTCACTTGAGCAGCTCACTATGATTCTTCAAATGAATCTGATTCAAGTACAAAATGAAGAATGGAGGGAAGTTCATGATAGGATGTTTGTTATCTCTCGATAATTTTGAAAATAGTGTTTCTATTCCTACTCATGCAATTAACACTTCGAATATGAACCTAATCTAGAGGTAAATGAGTACACTAGAAATGCTACAATTTTGAATAGGGAAACGCATTTTTGTTATGATGATGATGATGATGAATATGATATGTTAGAAGAGCATGTGCATGCTGAAAATATGGTGGAATCTTTGGGTTCAGAGACGTTAGGCGTCTCTTCTGTGAACCCTATGAATGATACTTCTTCTAACATTCATACATGTGATGTTAACTCGAGTTTGGGTTTGTGAAATTCTTCAGTGAAAGTGAGCATGCTACACAACTTGTTATGACTTAAGAAAGGATGAATCTTCTGTTGACACTAATGTTCTTTTGGATCATGATATTATTTTTGTGTCTGATTCCCTGCCCATGTGTTGATGGTGGATTTTCGTTCAAGGTTGAGTTTGTAAAAAACCAGAAAAATCATGCGCTGACATCTTGTAAAAGATAAAGCCATTTATAAGTGTTGGATACTCCCTCACTTAATTCAGCCTTGTATTTCCTACTCATTATCGGTGTGGCATGACGACCGAGTGTTGCTCTTCAGGAGTAACACGAACCTCCAAGCACTATAATGAATCATTATCGGTGTGGCATGACGACCGAGTGTTACTCTTACAAAGTAACACGAACCTCCAAGCACTATAATGAAACCATGTACGAAATACCCGCATGTGCCGATTCTCGGTGTGTTATACTAGCCCGAGCCCTCTCGGTGTTATACTAGCCCGATTGAGCCCCTCTCGGTGTGTTATACTAGCCCGATTGAGCATCCCGACACTGACCATATCAGTCCGGATATGATCGATTGCAGTCATCCAACTCCACAAGCATGATTGGATGACCGGATCAATTCCATCACCCCCAAGCGGGGTATGGAATACACACGGCCGACCCCGCATGGTCGACCATTGGCCTTTTTTGCCAAGAAACCGTCCATACCAAGCATTATGGACGGAAAACCCTAAATTAGGTTTGCGGCATATTACATGTGCCGCAAAACAGTCTCAACCATCCATCTTCGCAGTATAGATGGAGGGTGTAGATGTAGACTCAAAGGGCCCGGAGCATGTCGACACAATCACCATGTGACCGCCTACACACTTGACCAATCGGTCAAAACCAACCATGATTGGTTACAACACATTCGTCCGCCTGAAAGAGCATGGTCGCACGGCTTTGAAAGCCAAAATTAGGGTTCAAGCCATCACGCGCGCCCATCTTCTCCGGCACGAATGGAGGGTCAGATCAGATCGAGCAGGTCCGTTCATACCAGCATGACCACCGTGGGCCCATCTACCCCCTCATGCAATCGGCCAAGGCATATCATGCCCGGCTAATCCAAAACGCCCGCCCAAACATACGTGGTTACACTTCCAAATTGCAAATTGATCTCGACCGCTCAACTTCACCGGACGAATTGAGTGGCTTAGATCACGTTTTCATGGGATAGTCAGGTATAGGCGTGAACATCAGCCTACCATCTTCACGTCAAACCAGCCGGCCAAGACCGACCAAGTTAGGTCGTCTTGGAAAACGCGCCGTAAAGAGTGTGGCGCGCGGCTTCTTGCGGTATCAAACTTCTATCGCAAAATCAATCTCGACCACTCCTCTTTGCCGGTCAAATTGAGTGGCCCAGATCGCGCTTTCATGAGGGAACGGAATACAGGCATCTACACCATCATGCCGTCAACACTCATGTATGGTCGGTCCTCTCCAAAATCCTTCCCATGCTTGGTTTCGACCAAGGTTGGAGAGTGATGCTTGCGCACCTCTTCAAAAACCTAATATTCATTAACGGTCGCGGAGATGAGTGTCTCAAAGCTCATCTCATCCGTCCAACTTCACCCGGCTTGGTTATACAACCCCGGTCGGAGTCAATTGGTCATGGAAGGTGTCATTACCCATCACCTTACCACACCACAATCCCGATACACGCATAAAATACACACGATACTTCACAAGTATCGACTTTACGAATAACGCAGTTATTTAATTCAGCATTACATGCTATCTTTCGTGGATCCACGATCCACATTCAGGACATCAATCATGTCACAAACTGGGGATACATACCGGGGTATTGGTGCGGCGGTTTACGGCGTGCAGCGTGCAACGCGCCATCACAAGAACGTGTTAGGAAGTCATGGGCGGTTAGAGATGAACAGGGAGAAGTGGGCAAGACCGGGTCGTGTATCACCGACACACAACTCCACTACTCCATCATTCCACTACCTCCACTTCCCACGAGAAACGTGAATGAGGCTCAATGACTTGTATAAATAGGTTCTCCGCCCCTATTTCAAACAAGACAACAGAACAACACAAGTTCGGTCGACGTAGAAACCAAGTGTTAATACAAAACCGTATTCAAACACCCGAGCTTTGCTTGCATCAACCGTAAGCTTGCTCATCTTTACGTACAAGTCATAAGCAATCCAACACCTTCACAATCTCAACACCTTCTTCTCTTCCCTCCCTAAGATCAACCCCATCTCCTTCACTTTGTGACCGAAACAAGTCTGGAACGGCCATTTCTTGGTTTAGGCCGGACTTGCAGATTGATCTCTCGAATCTACAAGCACTCACCGCGCAGTGCATTTGTTGTAGGTTTAAATTCATTCCTCATCCACACCCCAAATTACCAAGTGCAGAGTAGTTTTCACCCATCAACAATTGGCGACCACAGTGGGAGATTAATCTCTCGGTCGTAAAATCAATTTCTTTGAAATCCGATTCAATTTCATCAATTTCAAAAAGGGTAGATCTTAGAACCAATTCGATCAACAATTCATTTCAAGATGGTGGAACTCAGGTCTAGATCAGCAATCAATTCGGACGGAGCTAGCGTGGATAACACTCCCGGTGTTGACGTGCCTGTCAGTGGAGCTACCGTAGAAGACACATCTCGAGGAGCCGTTACCTCTGTCACCAACACTAGCGGAGCAGGAGACATCCCAGTAGGTGTAACGCCTCCCATCACCAGAGCTAGAGCAGCCGCGAATCCTGGCATCTCTTCGAGCGTAACGCCTCCAGCGGTTACCAGAGCAACAACTTTCATTCTTCCATCAGGACGAGGAGCCGGAGGCACAAGAGGAGGACCACCGTCTAGTACCATTGCAGACTTGATGGAGAAGCAGGAAATCCTTGCTAAAACTCAGACAGATATGGCCGCAACTCAGAAAGAGGTACTCACTTTTCTTAAAACTTTGACTGAACGATTGCCGCAAGATTCACGGCAACCCTTGGAGCCGACGAGAGATGCATTCAATACACCCGGAGCAGGCGTTTCCACTTGGACCCACATGAATGAAGAAACTCGTGTTGCTCCTGAGCGCCAAAGGGAAAGAGACCAGCCTTCCAACTTCATTACGCGTGAGGATCTAGAGCGACTTCTCCAAAACCGAGGAAAAGGAGACCGAACGGATGTACACCAACATCAGCCGCCGTACCCTCAAGATGTGCAACGGATTCCTCTACCAAGAGGCTGCACCTCTCCCCAGTTCTCCCTCTACGACGGTACTGGTAATGCTCGTGAACACATTTCTCGATTCTTGGAAGCCTTGGGGGAACATGAATACAATCATGTTTTACGGCTAAAAGAATTCTCAAAATCACTTACGGGGAGGGCGTACACCTGGTACAACAACATTGCGCCTAACAAAGATATCCAATTGGAGCGAGATGGTCGGTGCTTTCTACAGAAGTATTTCTTCGTGTCCGAACAAATCACGTTTTCGGACACAGGAAGAATTATCCGGCGGAACAATGAACATCCCAACGACTTCGTTAAAAGATTGTAACCCAAGCACTTGGATTGTCACGACCCAGAATGTCACCGAACGGCAATTGGTGGAATCATGCATCAATGGGATGATACCCATATACCGCGCCCTCGTTAGAGAATCGGGATTTCAAACATTCTCTCGAACTCCACGAAGCCGCAAAACGTTCAAGGCAACAATCGCACCAAGCACTACTAGAAAGAACCGAGTTGTTCGAAGTGAAGATTTGCGTGAAAGTCGAGGAAGCGGGCGTCTCACAAACAAACAATACAACACTGGCCCATCGTGAGTGTGGTAAGCGGAGGAGAAAATAGGAAAGCTTCGATAACGGAACAACAAACCAAGCGAACATCCTCAGCACACAAGACTTCGTCTCGAAAAGGAACAGACAAAACTCCCTGCACAAAACGCCAAAGACACGGGTTTTCCTTTTCCCATGAATGAAGTTATAGAGCTCCGGAAGCGTGGATCCAAGACGACGCCGTAAAGCCGCCCCCTATCGGGCGTCCTCCGACCGAGGAAGAGATGGAAGATCCCAGAGATCTTGTTGCTACCACAGTTTAGTCCATCATCCAACCAAAGATTGCAACGAGGTTGAAACAAATATTCGGGAAAAGGTAGAGACAGGGGAACTCCAGCTTGGAAATGAAGGTGTTCATAGAGATCCTCTACCTATCGGGGAACTGCATGATTTTGGGGACTCATTCGCAAGACCGTACAATCTATGATGGAGCGCATATGTGAAATCTTGTACTTCTCCAAAGGGCAGCGTCAAGACATATTTACGGCCCTCAACCACGTTGTGTCAGGGAGGCGTTTGCATCCAGTAGCAGTCCAGGAACCCCATTCTTTCCTGAAAGACATGAGCAATGGAAAGTGGGGACTCCTAACCGTCACTCGTTTGAGAAACATTGAGTTCGATAACGCGTTGATCGATACGGCTTCAAAATTTAACATCATTACTGTCAAGACCTTGAGAGCGGCAAAGATCTCAAAGCAAGAAGCTACTCGTCGTCCAACTGTGGTCAGGGACTCAGGAGGAGAACTCAGAGATTCATATGGGTACATCGATCTTGAAGTCAAATTGGGTGATGTTTCGACACAAGCAAAGTTCTACATAGTCAAAGACCATCCCAACTACGACATGATTCTAGGAAGCTCTTGGATGCAGGACAACAAAGCCATACTGGAAGTCTGTCCACTACCGGTGTCAGTACCTGAGAGAATCTCCAACACGCCTTCTGGACCCCCTGATGACTGTTTGCTGCCGCATCGACAACTTTCCGACGTGACACAATTTTCCGGAGAGAGCCTGTCGGCATACACTGAAAGGTTCCGATCTCAAGTAAGTCTCATCACGCAACTCTCCTTGCAACCTGCCGCCCCTCATTCTGACAAGTCCTGGGGACTGGCTCCAACCAACGAACCAACCCCGGCTAGGAGATGTGAATGGGAAGCCGACCCTTTCAAACGTTTTATCAAAAGCATAGAGGCTGTCTTGGTCAAAGACAACAAGGCCAAGGTCCAAGTGTCTGCACGCTCAAACCCATTCGGAATTGGAGACCTAGTGACGAAGGCGACTACGTTCAATGCTGGAAGCATGACGGTGAAGATGACCACTCCACCTGACTCACCCACCGAAAGAGAAGATGAACCGCACTGTAGCGAGATGTTATCCTAGGTGGCTACCGCAAGCTCATCAACGCTCGATAACCTGGAGGGCATAACAATTCACTCACGATGGCTCAAACCTTACCGAACTTAAGATCTTGTGCTACCATTTTCCAAAGATCCTCCACACCTTAAAACGCTGTGCTATATTTTCCAGCGTGTTTCCTTTACGATTTCATGTCATATTTGTAATTTCTCCAGAAAATGATTGCAATACTTGCATTCATAGTTAGGGTTTCAATTTTCAATCTTCAATTAAAGCATCATTTTTCATCTGAGAACCTCTCCACTCCTAAATACACAAAGTCCTGAGTCAGCCTAAATCAATTGGAGCAAGAAAGGAAACCCTAAGCAAACATTTCTCGGGAAGAAGGGAATAGAACGTGTGCGCAAGAGGTGATTTGAGCCATACGCCTGACAAAGCCGGGAAGATCTTGCATCAAGAGTACAGTGCGTGGATATTCCGCTATAATATTGTTTCTTTTACCATTGAGAATCACGTGTGAAGGCACACTCTAGCACCTGGGGAGTTTCAATTCCAGTTTCGGCAAAAGGATTATAAAAAAAAAAAAAAAAAAAACCTTTGTTCAAACAATGAAACGAAAGAAAACTCAGCTGCCACTGAGTACAAGGAATATATTCAAATGTACGGAACATGCTTGGAAAAGAAAGAAGGAAAATTCTAATCGCCGAGAGAGTCAGCCTCGCCTGCATCACCGTCAGATTCTGCTCCATCACCTGTTGATGCGCCTCCCTTCGAATCTCCTTCAGTTTCTGCATCAGGCATCTCCGCAGCATCATGCTCCATCCTAACATCATCAGCAGGAGCATCAAAAGGCACATCAACATCAGGAGCCGCGTAAATTGCTTTCACATGTTCAGACTCCTCTGTATCAGAATCAAGAATTATCACGCCGTCCTGGATCGGGTAATCACACTTGTCTTCATTTGGAGGTCGTTTATGCTCAACTCTCCGCCTCTTCAACCGCGCTGCAAATCTCTCTGCCCTTGCGCTTACTAGTGTCTGCAGCGTTTCCTCGCGCCTCCACCGTTCCTCCATGTCAATTGCAGCTGAAAGTGCACAGATACGTCCTCTGACAATACGAAGGTGGGAGATAGATATCCCCTGTATAGCACGGCCGACTTCGCGAAGAGGAAGATCGATCTTAGCCATTACTTCTCCGTGCGCATGGTTTTCGAGCTTGTCAACTTCAAAACTCCTTTACGGGAAGCAACAGAATGAGCGTCCACCGCTTCCATGATAATCCGCAGAGGAGAGGAGGTTATGAGCACAAAAAAAAAGAGGATCACCAAATCTATCGATCAATTAATCGAAAATTAGAGAAAGACTCGAGATATGGAATGAACGACCACGTGAGATGATTCTTTATAATCTCACAAGTCGACAGAATCCCAGAAGGAAAAGAAGTTTTTACTTACCACCTATGAAGGCTGCTAATTCGGGATAACAATCGACAAGGCTTATCAGATATACCCGAGGAAAGCCGTATGTGATGAAAGAAGTACACTGGCGAAGGAGCGGCCGAGCTCGGACACATGCAAGAGAAACCAAAGCGACTCACCGGATCAAGTCCCGCTTCCTTCGCATCCCTAATCAAGACCAACCAGAGTTCCGGAAACGCCTGACAATGTGAAGCCACCCGGTAAATATGTATTCACTCTACCTTGGTCATTTCAGTATGTCACCATCTCATGCCTACCACACAATAGTGTAACCATTATGTGCTAGGCAGGGGACTTAATGTTGATGGTGGATTTTCGTTTAAGGTTAAATTTGTAAAAAAGCGAGAAAATCATGCGGCGACATCTTGTAAAAGATAAAGCCGTTTATAAGTGACGGATACTCCTCACTTAATTCACCAAGAATTGAGCATGTAGCAACAATCCCATTCTCGTGAATACATGAAATTCCTCGAGGTTGGAGCATGTAGCAACAATCCCTTCTGTGAATTTCATATCAGCCTTGTATTTCCAGTCCTCATTATCAGTGTGGCATGACGACTGAGTGTTGCTCTTACAGAGTAACACGAACCTCCAAGCACTATAATGAATCATTATCGAGTGTGGGAACGACGACCGAGTGTTACTCTTACGGAGTAACACGAACCTCCAAGCACTATAATGAAACCATGTACGAAATACCCGTCTGGTGATTCTCGGTGTGTTATACTAGCCCGAGCCCTCTCGGTGTGTTATACTAGCCCGATTGAGCCCTTCTCGGTGTGTTATACTAGCCCGATTGAGCATCCGGCAATGACCATATCAGTCCGGATATGATTCGATGCGGTCATCCAACTCCACAAGCATGATTGGATGACCCGGATCAATTCCATCACCCCAAGCGGTATGGAATACACACGGCCGACCCGCATGGTCGACCATTGGCCTTTGCTTGCCAAGAAACCGTCCATACCAAGCATTATGGACGGAAAACCCTAAATTAGGGTTTGCGGCATATTACATGTGCCGCAAAACGGTCTCAACCATCCATCTTCGCAGGTATAGATGGAGGGTGTAGATGTAGACTCAAAGGGCCCGGAGCATGTCGACACAATCACCATGTGACCGCCTACACACTTGACCAATCGGTCAAAACCAACCATGATTGGTTACAACACATTCGTCCACTTTGAAAGAGCATGGTCGCACGGCTTTGAAAGCCAAAATTAGGGTTCAAGCCATCACGCGCGTCCATCTTCTCGCACGAATGGAGGGTCACGAATCGGATCGAGCAGGTCCGTTCATACCAGCATGACCACCGTGGGCCCATCTACCCCCCTCATGCAATCGGCCAAGGCATATCATGCCCGGCTAATCCAAAACGCCCGCCCAAACATACGTGGTTACACTTCCAAATTGCAAATTGATCTCGACCGCTCAACTTCACCGGACGATTGAGTGGCTTAGATCACGTTTTCATGGGATAGTCGAGGTATAGGCGTGAACATCATCCTACCATCTTCACGTCAAACCGGTAGGCCAAGACCGACCAAGTTAGGTCGTCTTGGAAAACGCATAAAGGAAAAGAGTGTGGCGCGCGGCTTCTTGCGGTATCAAACTTCTATCGCAAAATCAATCTCGACCACTCCTCTTTGCCGGTCAAATTGAGTGGCCCAGATCGCGCTTTCATGAGGGAACGGAATACAGGCATCTACACCATCATGCCGTCAACACGCATGTATGGTCGGTCCTCTCCAAAATCCTTCCCATGCTTGGTTTCGACCAAGCTGGAGAGTGATGCTTGCGCACCTCTTCAAAAACCCTAATATTCATTAACGGTCGCAGATAAGTGTCTCAAAGCTCATCTCATCCGTCCAACTTCACCAGCTTGGTTATACAACCCCGGTCAGAGTCAATTGGTCGAAGGCGTCATTACCCATCACCTTACCACACCACAATGCGGTACTGCATAAAATACACACGATACTTCACAAGTATCGACTTTCAATAACGCAGATTATTCAATTCAACATTACATGCTATCTTTCGTGGATCCCCGATCCACATTCCAGACATCACTCATGTCACACAGCGGGGATACATACTGGGGTATTGGTCTGGCGGTTTACAGCGTGCAGCGTGCAACACGCCATCACGAGAACGTGTTAGGAAGTCATGGGCGGTTAGAGATGAACAGGAGAAGTGGGCAAGACTGGTCGTGTACCACCGACACACAACTCCACTACTACATCATTCCACTACCTCCACTTCCCACGAGAAACGTGAATGAGGCTCAATGACTTGTATAAATAGGTTCTCCGCCCTATTTCAAACAAGACAACAAGAACAACACAAGTTCGATCGATGAAACCAAGTGTTAATACAAAACCGTATTCAAACACCCAGAGCCTGCTTGCATCAACCGTAAGCTTGCTCATCTTTCTGTTACAAGTCATAAGCAATCCAACACCTTCACAATCTCAACACCTTCTTCGCTTCCCTCCCTAAGATCAACCCCATCTCCTTCACTTTGTGACCGAAACAAGTCTGGAACGGCCATTTCTTGGTTTAGGCCGGACTTGCACAGATTGATCTCTCGAATCTACAAGCACTCACCGCGCAGTGCATTTGTTGTAGGTTTAAATTCATTCCTCATCCACACCCCAAATTACCAAATTCTGCAGGAGTAGTTTTCACCCATCAACAGGCTACAACCAAGAAAGTCACTAGTCGATTTGCGCTGGTTAAGCGTGTGGAAGAGGCTTTATCTTCCATCGAGGATATGCGTGAGGTGATTTGGTCACACCGTTTCGAAGACGTTATTGCCGACCGGGAGCACCATCGCGACGTGTGCGTAGAAAATGAGTTCAACACTTCATGGTTTGTCGAAGGCCTTCTTTGAGATCCAAAAGTTGAAAGATGCAATCGAAAGCCTTTCCGCTGAGGAGATTGCCCGACGGGGAGATGGAACTCGAAAAGCTTTCCAAGATGTTGACTATGAAGAGAGCGGCTCTTGAAGACGCAAAGTTGACTTTCTCCAAGAAGAGCGGACTTCGTTGGACGATTTTCCTTGAACGTTTCTCTGTTAAACTTTCATTTAGGTTCTTTTTTTTTCCAAAAGACATATTGGATGTCCGGTTCAAAACTTGATCTTTGATAGGCAATTTGGTAGCTTTTTAGGGTATTGGATTATTTCTAGGATGAATGGTTTTGATAATATGACTCTGATTATGTTTTGGGAAAAGAATATTGCTTTTATGAAAGTGTGTGCTAGCAATAGGCACAAGACTCAGTAGTATGACAGTTTTACTAAGAACCTAAAAATGGATTGTATATCTTGCCCAGTCTGAATTTACTCACTTCATAGGTTTTGCGAACACGGCCCTCTCCATGTAAAAGGCGATTTTGATGGTGGTTTTGTTGGTAGCATCGCCAGCAAGTCCCCGATCGCTGGTAGCATCTTCGGCGATTAAGTAATATCATCTTGACAAGTCCCCGTTTTCTTGTGTAGTTTTTACAACTAGTAAAAGGTCGTCGGTAGTTGAGTCGGATTGAGTCGCCTTCCCCTACCATCTTGACATCTGGGTGAAGAACGAGATCGACAGTCTGATATTGTAGCCGATAGATCAATCCTCCCGCTGTGGTCGCCAATTGTTTATGGGTAAAAATCGTTTCTGCCGATTTCGGTAATTTCGGTAGGTGAGTGAGAAACTGGTTCAAACCCTAAACAAATGTGATGCACGTGAGCACTTTATAGATTCGAGAGATCAATCTGTACAAGTCCGGCCTAAACCAAGAAATGGCCGTTCCAGACTTGCTTCGGCCACAAAGTGGAGGAGAAGGGTTGATTTGGGGAGGGAAGCAAAGAAAGGTGTTGAGGAGAGTAGTATCTCGACTTGTATCAGAAAGTGAAAGCTTAGGAAGCTTGCAAGAGATGAAATCTTTTGGGAGAGCTTGCAAAGTTGCCTTTCTGAGAATGTAGTATTTTTTCTCCTGACCGAGACTTGTTGTCTGGTGGAAATAGGTAAGACCTATTTATACAAGTCGAGATTGAAACGTACCCTGGCCTCATGAAGGAAGAGAGTAAAGGGTGAAATAATGGGAGGAGGAATGCCTTGGTGGAAATAGGTAAGACCTATTTATACAAGTCGGTTTGCAAGTTAGGCTACCAGCGTGTGTGTTTGGCATGTGCCAATGGCATGTGTGGAATACCTTGGTGGTAGGTTGCACGGTTTGCAAGATAGGCTACCAGCGTGTGTATTTGGCATGTGCCAATGGCATGTGCGGAATGTTGACCTAGTTGCAAGTCTTGCGAGCCTAGGGCGCTATATTTGGCGTGGGCCAATGGCATAGCGGCTTGGAAATATGGCTTTGCGATACGTGTTGGCATGTGCCAATGGCACGTGCGGCCATGTTGACCTAGTTGCAAGTCTTGCAAGCCTAGGGCGCTATATTTGGCGTGGGCCAAAGGCATAGCGGCTCGGAAATATGGCTTGCGACACGTGTTGGCATGTGCCAATGGCACGTGCGGCCATGTTGACCTAGTTGCAAGTCTTGCAAGCCTAGGGCGCTATATTTGGCGTGGGCCAAAGGCATAGCGGCTTGGAAATATGGCTTGAGACACGTTTTGGCATGTGCCAATGGCACGTGCGGCCATGTTGACCTAGTTGCAAGTCTTGCAAGCCTAGGGCGCTATATTTGGCGTGGGCCAAAGGCATAGCGGCTTGGAAATATGGCTTGCGACACGTGTTGGCATGCCAATGGCACGTGCGGCCATGTTGACCTAGTTGCAAGTCTTGCAAGCCTAGGGCGCTATATTTGGCGTGGGCCAAAGGCATAGCGGCTTGGAAATATGGCTTGCGACACGTGTCGGCATGTGCCAATGGCACGTGCGGCCATGTTGACCTAGTTGCAAGTCTTGCAAGCCTAGGGCGCTATATTTGGCGTGGGCCAAAGGCATAGCGGCTTGGAAATATGGCTTGCGACACGTTTTGGCATGTGCCAATGGCACGTGCGGCCATGTTGACCTAGTTGCAAGTCTTGCAAGCCTAGGGCGCTATATTTAGCGTGGGCCAAAGGCATAGCGTCTTGGAAATATGGCTTGCGACACGTTTTGGCATGTGCCAATGGCACGTGCGGCCATGTTGACATAGTTGCAAGTCTTGCAAGCCTAGGGCGCTATATTTGGCGTGGGCCAAAGGCATAGCGGCTTGGAAATATGGCTTGCGACACGTTTTGGCATGTGCCAATGGCACGTGCGGCCATGTTGACCTAGTTGCAAGTCTTGCAAGCCTAGGGCGCTATATTTGGTGTGGGCCCAAGGCATAACGGCTTGGCATTGCTGCCATGGTGCGCAGTATGCGGCTTGGTTTGGCATTATTGCCATGGTGCGCAGGGTGCGGCTTAGTTTGGCATTGTTGCCATGGTGCGCAGTATGCGGCTTGGTTTGGCATTGTTGCCATGGTGCTCGAGTTGCGGCTTGGTTTGGCATTGTTGCCATGGTGCGCGGGGTGCGGCTTGGTTTGGCATTGTTGCCATGGTGCGCAGAGATGCGGCTTGGTTTTGGAATTAGGGTTCGTATTTGAAAACCTAATCGGTATTTTGAAAAATACCCCTATTAATTATTTACACCTGAGTTAAATGCTCTTAGTTAATGTGTTGCGGGTAACACTAGGTCATGGGGTTTTACGATTTTACCCCTTGTCTAAAAACCACCATCAACAACAGGTTATCAACAGGTTGATTCATATCAACTGAGTCAGTTGACCCTAACTTTCACTGGTTTATGTACCAAGATGTAAATTAGATGGTCACAATCTTGGCTCAACAGCCCACACAAGGGTATAAATGGCTCAAGAGGGTGGTGACAAGTTTATGCAACAAAAATGAAAAGCAGATGGCAACTTGTTGATTGATATCAACTATCTCGATTGACTTCAATCGGGTTTGCGAATATCCAGGTTATGCGGGTTGCTTTGCTCAAGCTCACAGCTTCCGGGGCTGGAGTTGAACACAAGCCTTGGAGAAGCCTAGATTGCACAACACACTTATACAAACAGCACAGCTCAGGACAGCTTATGCACAGATCATGGCATTCGCAGCTATCATGTGGGTAGTTCAAAGATCATGGAAATTCAAATGAATACCAACAATGTATATTTGCAAGGCTCAAGTTATCATGCAGTCAAGGTAGTGCTTAGGTGAGCTACAATCGACTTCAGGGGTGATTGCACACTACACAAGTTCAACGAGTCGGTGGCATCAACTCACTTAGTTGATGTCAACAGTCGGAGTTGATGCTAACTATCCCAGTTGACTTCAACTGAGATTTTCAGCTGAGTTGGCTTTCCAAGTGGTGGCTCAAACTCACAACTTAAGGGGCTGGAGTTAATCACAGGGCAGATGGAAACTCAGAGGTTACACAGCACAGATCATACAAACACAGGTGATACAATGATGATGCCTTTGTGTTTGAGATCAACAGAGTAATAATGCTAAGGGCAGTGAGGTAAAGCTCATAATGGAGGTGGCAAAATCACAAATGCATGTATCATGATATTATTTAGCTCAGAAATACATCACAAGAGATATCAAACTCAAGGTTTTCAAGTCTCTACTTATCATGCATACAAGGAATATCAATCATCACAGCATCATGTTTATGAGAATCAAGAGTTAGTTGTTCATTATTATGCATACAGACTCACAACATACTGCACTATTCAATTGAGATGTACTTGCACACTTCAGATAGCAAATGGGTTCAGCCTTGCAGGTCAGATGAAGTTAACAGGATTAGTCGATGTTGGTAGGCTAACCTCAAGTCCTGCGCTTTTCCTTATCTTCTTTGGGTTGGCTCAACTGCACCACAGGCACATTAAAAGTTGCAGGGGCTGCTCAGGGCTTTGCAAAACTCACGTTCTGCGCCTTTTTCTTCTCCTCCTTGGGCTTGCACAACAGCTCAGCAGCACAGCAGCAGAGCAGGTACCTGCTAGCTCAACAAAGAGGTTTAGTTCTCTGGGATGTACAGCTTAAGACAAAGATGATGAATATCAATACTGTCATAAGCCTGAGAGTATTTTGGACTGACACAGGGGAAAAATACTAGCTGTTATGCTTATTTGGACTGACTGGAGTTAAGAGTCATAAGTAGCACTAAGATGCAGGTTACTACAAATTGAGAAAGTTATAAAATGCAAAAAATAGAAATATGGATTAACTATGCTACCAGGCTACATGTTGTAATGACCAATGGATTAAACAAACTTCAGAGCAAAACTAAAAACTACAGATTATAGATGCAAATTACTTTAAAGTAAAGATGCAGTTTACATGAATGCAAGCTAATGCAAGTGAGATAAATTAACTAAAATGGAATGGTAAAGTTAACAATATGCAATAGAAGATGCATAGAAAGAAAACTACAGCTAAGTTACACTAATACAGGGCTAAAAATAACAATGCAAGGCAGATATATACAGGGTTAAGCTAGAATTCAGTGAAGCAAACAATACAACACACGCCAAGTCCCCGACAACGGCGCCAAAAACTTGGTAGGCTTACAATGATGCCTACGACTATGTCTACTACAAGTGCACAGGCCTACTGGAGGCAAGGGCAAGCACAGGTCGATCCCACAGAGACTTGTGGAGTGTTATGTTGATCTAAAGGCTTGCTACTAACTGATTTTCTAGGAAGTTGTTTATGGGTAAAAATCGTTTCTGCCGATTTCGGTAAATTCGGTAGGTGAGTGAGAAACTGGTTCAAACCCTAAACAAATGTGCTGCACGTGAGCACTTTATAGGTTCGAGAGATCAACCGTACAAGTCCGGCCTAAACCAAGAAATGGTCGTTCCAGACTTGCTTCGGTCACAAAGTGGAGGAGAAGGGTTGATTTGGGGAGGGAAGCAAAGAAAGGTGTTGAGGAGAGTAGTGTCTCGACTTGTATCAGAAAGTGAAAGCTTAGGAAGCTTGCAAGAGATGAAAGCTTTTGGGAGAGCTTGCAAAGTTGCCTTTCTGAGAGTGTAGTATTTTTCTCCTGACCGAGACTTGTTGTCTGGTGGAAATAGGTAAGACCTATTTATACAAGTCGAGATTGAAACGTACCCTGGCCTCATGAAAGAAGAGAGTAAAGGGTGAAATAATGGGAGGAGGTGGTAACCGTATGGTTTAATGGGTGAAAACGTTTTTCACCATTATTTCCTCTTTTATTTGACCGCTTTATTCCTTTTCACGCTTTCTTAATGTGAGCGTAGTGTACGCCTGCATCTTTGTGACTGGGCCAAACCAAAACCCTAAAGAAGCATCCCCAGTTTGTGTTGATGTCTCGAGTGTTGGTTGCATCTTGAGTGCAAGTGGCGCTGCTAGTGGCGCGTGTGGCATGTGCCAATGGCATGTGCGGAATGCCTTGGTGGTAGGTTGCACGGTTTGCAAGTTAGGTTACCAGCGTGTGTGTTTGGCATGTGCCAATGGCATGTGCGGAATGCCTTGGTGGTAGGTTGCACGGTTTGCAAGTTAGGCTACCAGCGTGTGTGTTTGGCATGTGCTAATGGCATGTGCGGAATGCCTTGGTGGTAGGTTGCACGGTTTGCAAGTTAGGTTACCAGCGTGTGTGTGTGGCATGTGCGGAATGCCTTGGTAGTAGGTTGCACGGTTTGCAAGTTAGGCTACCAGCGTGTGTGTTTGGCATGTGCCAATGGCACGTGCGGCCATGTTGACCTAGTTGCAAGTCTTGCAAGCCTAGGGCGCTATATTTGGCATGGGCCAAAGGCATAGCGGCTTGGAAATATGGCTTGCGACACGTGTTGGCATGTGCCAATGGCACGTGCGGCCATGTTGACCTAGTTGCAAGTCTTGCAAGCCTAGGGCGCTATATTTGGCGTGGGCCAAAGGCATAACGGCTTGGAAATATGGCTTGCGACACGTGTTGGCATGTGCCAATGGCACGTGCGGCCATGTTGACCTAGTTGCAAGTCTTGCAAGCCTAGGGCGCTATATTTGGCGTGGGCCAAAGGCATAGCGGCTTGGAAATATGGCTTGCGACACGTGTTGGCATGTGCCAATGGCACGTGCGGCCATGTTGACCTAGTTGCAAGTCTTACAAGCCTAGGGCGCTTTATTTGGCGTGGGCCAAAGGCATAGCGGCTTGGAAATATGGCTTGCGACACGTGTTGGCATGTGCCAATGGCACGTGCGGCCATGTTGACCTAGTTGCAAGTCTTGCAAGCCTAGGGCGCTATATTTGGCGTGGGCCAAAGGCATAGTGGCTTGGAAATATGGCTTGCGACACGTTTGGCATGTGCCAATGGCACGTGCGGCCATGTTGACCTAGTTGCAAGTCTTGCAAGCCTAGGGCGCTATATTTGGCGTGGGCCAAAGGCATAGCGGCTTGGAAATATGGCTTGCGACACGTTTTGGCATGTGCCAATGGCACGTGCGGCCATGTTGACCTAGTTGCAAGTCTTGCAAGCGTAGGGCGCTATATTTGGCGTGGGCCAAAGGCATAGCGGCTTGGAAATATGGCTGGCGACACGTGTTGGCATGTGCCAATGGCACGTGCGGCCATGTTGACCTAGTTGCAAGTCTTGCAAGCCTAGGGCGCTATATTTTGCGTGGTCCAAAGGCATAGCGGCTTGGCATTGCTGCCATGGTGCGCAGTATGCGGCTTGGTTTGGCATTGTTGTCATGGTGCGCAGGGTGCGGCTTGGTTTGGCATTGCTGCCAAGATGCGCGAGATGCGGCTTGGTTTGGCATTGCTGCCATGATGCGCGAGGTGCGGCTTGGTTTGGCATTGTTGCCATGGTGCGCAGGGTGCGGCTTGGTTTGGCATTGTTTCCATGGTGCGCGAGGTGCGCTTGGTTTGGCATTGTTGCCATGGTGCGCGAGATGCGGCTTGGTTTTGGAATTAGGGTTACGCGGTTGAAAACCTAATGCGGTATTTTGAAAAATACCCTATTAATTATTTACACTCGAGTTAAATGCTCTTAGTTAATGTGTTGCGGGTAACACTAGGTCATGGGGTTTTACGATTTTACCCCTTTTCTAAAAACCACCATCAACATTAAGTCCCCCGCTTAGCTCTCTAAGGGGGCTTTGTCATGAGGTAAGCATAAGATGGTGACAAACTATTAAAAAGCAAAACGTAAGGAAAGTTGAAGGAGGCTTGTCGACCTTTTATAAATAGGATTTGGAATCCTTGCCTCGGTAGTTTTGCACAAATCGGGAGGCTGGCACATTGGTGGGCCCGGTGCAGCTTGGGCGACGTTGGGAAGTTGGCGTGAGTTGGGAAACTGAGTGTGCTAGCTGGTGGGACCGGCGCAAAGTGTAGAAACCGCGCGTGCTTGCAGGCGTGACTTGGGCGGCCATTGGGAGGTCGGCGTAATTGGTGGGGCCGGTGGAACTTGGGAACCGTGCTTGCAGGCGTGACTTATGTAAATAAGGAGGGAGTAGGCATTTCTTCGGATAGCAAAGTTTCCTTATTTTGCTCTCCTTCACGTGCGGCTTCAATTAGGGCATTGTTCATGCTAAAATCTGAAAGCGTTATGTCCCTCATTGCTTCCTTTCCCTTTTAAAATCCCGTATTTATACCCAATGCAACCGCATCATAATCCTTGTTTGAGAAAAGATTCTTCTTGTTGGATTTCTCTCTTTGTCATGTCACGCAGATTCGAGTCATCTTCTAACCAGTCAGGTTCTCCGGATGAGGGCGCGAGGTCTGACTCTTGCATGAGCATCCCAACAAATGTTATTCGGGTTAAGAAAATCATACCGGTACGTTTTCTTCTTCTTTGGCGGACTGACACACACTTTAACGCTTGTTGTGTAAATGGGGAAATTTCCTTTTTGTGCAGAGATATCCTGTTGGAGCATGAATAATCGTTATCGACGAGGATGACCTAGTTGTTCCTCTTCCTTCAAGTCCGACCTTGTTGACTGCTGCAGATTTGGAGAATGCTGATTTAGGGCTCTCTTGTCATGAATACCCTTCTGCAGGTTTATCGTTTAGGACTCGTATGAGGTGTCTCTCCTCCAATTATCGGAATGTTGGTGGTTTCTTGGTGCGGAAAGAATTCGTAGCCCTTTATACGAGGATATGGAAGACGTACGACCATATTGCTACCAGGGGCGTGGTGAAGTGTTGTTCGTCCGCTTTGGTTTCCATAGTGAACTGTCTTTTGCCAATGATTGTTGAGATGGAGAATGTGTCCATTCATGCTGTTGTGGAGTCAGCCATTCAAAAGTGGGAGAACATGGTGTCTACTGCGAATCTTTGGAATTTAACGTTAATTGGTTGCGCACCGCCTCAATATTGTGAAGGTCGGCAGGGCTGGTATTCTTCTTGGTGTGATTCCTGCCACGAAAGCCATGCTGGAAGAAGAGGAAATTTTGGCCCTGGAGTCTCGGAAGATTGAAAAGTTAACTCGAGATTTGAAGAGTAGGACTGAAAGATATCATGGCCGATTGAAGATGATATTTTGTAGGGATTATAATTTACTAGATGGGCTTTTCTGATTTGCATTATGAGATTCGAAGGCTCCCCTTTCTCTCACTTTTTTTTTTTTTTTTTTTTTTGAAGAAAATAAAGAGATTCGTTAATCCGTTGGCTTTGTATTGAAATTCGATAATTGGTAAGAAAGAAAGTAAAAGCGGAGAAAACGCCTGGACGTTCACACTTTTGATGTAGCATGTTGCAGGGAATGATTAGGCGTCGTACGCCTTAAGCCATTTTCCGTTGATAACTGTCTCCAAACTTTCCCCATCTTCTTTGATGATCTTATAGTAAACGCGTTATATGCTTTAGTGATTATGTACGGCCCTTCCCATTTGGGAGAAAACTTCGGTCCGATGCGTCTTCTTTGGATGTGTTTGGCGGTTTTTAGCACCAGATCTCCTTCCTTGAAAACCCCGGGTTTTACATGGTCATTGTACGCCCGGAAATCCTGTTCCTCGTATATTTGTGCATGTTCCTCTGCCGGGATCTTTTGGAGTCTAGAGTATCCGATTCCTGCACTCGGCATTGAGTGATTCGGCCGTTCCACCTGGGTCCGCTCGTTGTGGCAATTTCGCGGACGGGATCTTGATTTCTACCGGGAGGATCGCGTGCACTGTAGTAGACGCGAGGGAGTAAGGAGACACGCCGGTGGAGCTTCTAGTAGATGTTCAGACGCCCGAGAGAGCCATTGGCAATTGCTCATGCCGAGGTTGCGGGATTGTCATGTCTTGTTCGGGCCGAGGATTCGGATTAGCGTCTTTTTGGTACTTTCGGCTTGCCCATTTCCCTGAGGATAATAGATGGTACAGAAGACTTGTTTGATTCCGTACCTCTCAAGTAGTTCCTGTACTTGCTTGTTAGCGAAAGGTGTGCCGTTGTCGGTGATGACATGTTTAGGTACGCCAAAACGGCAGATGATGTGCTCCTTGATGAATGCCGCGATTGTGGCTCCAGTGGTTCCTTTCAGCGGGACAGCCTCAACCCACTTGGTAAAGTACTCGGTCGCGGTTATTATGTACTCATCTTGTTTTGAGGATGGGGGTTGATCTTTCCGATGATGTCGAGTCCCAAGCTATAAAAGGGCCACGGGCTACTTATTGCGTGCAAGGGTGTTGGAGGCGCGTGGATGAGGTTTCCATGAATCTGGCATTCTCGGCATTTCGAACGAAGGTAGCCGCGTCGTCTTCCGTGGTCAGCCAAAGAGTACCTCTCGTGTATCTCGCAGAATAATTTCATTTTCCTTGGTGTTCGCCTTCGTGCATTTCTCTTAACATAACCGGGACCTCCGTGCCGTTCAAACACCTTAGTAGACCTCCCCGAAACTCTTGCGATATAAAACCCCATCATGGAAAACGAATCTTTTGGACTGTCTTAGTTTGGACGCATCCTCTTTGTTAGTAGGAAGAATGCCATCGCGAAGGAAAGTGATGTACGGCTCCTTGATCCCAGAGTATGGCTGATGGTGAGGATTTCTAACCGACATGGGGGCGCACGGCAATTTGAACACGCTTTTGGAGCAACGGGATTGGGTTTCCATCTCCGGCCGAAGAGTATCCAAGTCGTTGTAAACGACGGTAGAGGGTTACTGTGATGTTATTCCTGGACTTCGGGCATGAATATGTTCAAGCCGCTCTTTGTGCTTCCTCTTTCCCGAGACACCTTGACAGAGAGCCGTCTGGATTTGTTGATACTGTAACACCTTGAAGCATAAAGAAATTCCGCAAAGTCTTGAGGTCGACCTTCCCTTATAAAAGTGAGTTGTTGAGTTCTTGAATGATAGGAGTTCTCAGTCGTCATCTTCGGCTTTCTCAGGTTGTGAAAGCCATGTTGAAGCTATCGTTCGCCGTTTTACTGTCAGGGTTTCCTCAGTTCCTTCGAACTGCAGCTTTGAGGCTAGTGTAGCTAAGCAGTCGGCATGCTTGTTGCTGCTACGGCCGACATGTGTGATGGTTGCTTCGGTGAAATAATTGAGTAGTTTTTGTGCTTCAGCCCTGTATGGTGCCAGCGTTAGTTCCTTCAATGCATAGATCCCGTTTACCTGGTTGATGAGTAATTTGGAATCTCCTCTTATCTCCAAACGCGTGGCCCCGACTTGTTTAGCTAATGATAGTCCGATGAGGAAAGCTTCGTATTCAGCTGAGTTATTGGTGCACGGAAAGTCTAGCTTGAAAGAGTGCGAGAAGACTTCTCTAGCAGGAGATACTAGTACAACACCCGCTCCTCCGGTATTAGTGTTATTCGGTTGATAGCAGAGAACGTCTTTGTTCGCTGGTCCTTGGAGAGATGCAGCAACTCACATAAGTTTTCTATCAACATGGTCGCCTCCTGGTCCGCCGGCTTCCAGTCAGTGACGAAACCGTTGATTTGAGCATGCTCATTCGGGATATTAGTCCCCGCTCTTGATCTCCTGGGGAGCATGGATCACTTGGCCCCGATGCTAGATTGATGAGGAAGTCGAGTATCCGGGTAATCGCGTCCTTCATTAGGTCCATGTTTCGGCGTGGATCTCCCGAACACGTATCGTCAACCAGGTCTTGGGACCTCTCCATTGGTGGTGTTGCTTCCGAAATTGAGGAGTTATCATGACCTTGGGCGGGATCAATGTTTGTGGAGATTGCACGATAGCCCACCATGCTTGCGTGAAATTTGCGGATGGGAGCTAGAACTTGATGTTTATGTAGAAAGATCAATCCTCCATTTGTGGTCGCCAATTGTTTATGGGTAAAAATCGTTTCGCCGATTTCGGTAAATTCGGTAGGTGAGTGAGAAACCGGTTCAAACCCTAAACAAATGTGCTGCACGTGAGCACTTTATAGGTTCGAGAGATCAATCTGACAAGTCCGGCCTAAACCAAGAAATGGCCGTTCCGGACTTGCTTCGGTCACAAAGTGGAGGAGAAGGGTTGATTTTGGGAGGGAAGCAAAGAAAGGTGTTGAGGAGAGTAGTGTCTCGACTTGTATCAGAAAGTGAAAGCTTAGGAAGCTTGCAAGAGATGAAAGCTTTTGGGAGAGCTTGCAAAGTTGCCTTTCGAGAGTGTAGTACTTTTCTCCGACCGAGACTTGTTGTCCGGGGTGGAAATAGGTAAGACCTATTTATACAAGTCGAGATTGAAACGTACTCCTGCCTCATGAAGGAAGAGAGTAAAGGGTGAAATAATGGGAGGAGGTGGTAACCGTATGGTTTAATGGGTGAAAACGTTTTTCACCATTATTTCCTCTTTTATTTGACCGCTTTATTCCTTTTCACGCTTTCTTAATGTGAGCGTAGTGTACGCCGCATCTTGTGACCGCCAAACCAAAACCCTAAAGAAGCATCCCCCAGTTTGTGTTGATGTCTCGAGTGTTGGTTGCATCTTGAGTACAAGTGGCGCTGCTAGTGGCGCGTGTGGCATGTGCCAATGGTATGTGCGGAATGCCTTGGTGGTAGGTTGCACGGTTTGCAAGTTAGGTTACCAGCGTGTGTGTTTGGCATGTGCCAATGGCATGTGCGGAATGCCTTGGTGGTAGGTTTCACGGTTTGCAAGTTAGGCTACCAGCGTGTGTGTTATGCATGTGCCAATGGCATGTGCGGAATGCCTTGGTGGTAGGTTGCACGGTTTGCAAGTTAGGTTACCAGCGTGTGTGTTTGGCATGTGCCAATGGCATGTGCGGAATGCCTTGGTGGTAGGTTGCACGGTTTGCAAGTTAGGCTACCAGCGTGTGTGTTTGGCATGTGCCAATGGCACGTGCGGCCATGTTGACCTAGTTGCAAGTCTTGCAATCCTAGGGCGCTATATTTGGCGTGGGCCAAAGGCATAGCGGCTTGGAAATATGGCTTGCGACATGTGTTGGCATGTGCCAATGGCACGTGCGTCCATGTTGACCTAGTTGCAAGTCTTGCAAGCCTAGGGCGCTATATTTGGCGTGGGCCAAAGGTATAGCGGCTTGGAAATATGACTTGCGACACGTGTTGGCATGTGCCAATGGCACGTGCGGCCATGTTGACCTAGTTGCAAGTCTTGCAAGCCTAGGGCGCTATATTTGGCGTGGGCCAAAGGCATAGCGTCTTGGAAATATGGCTTGCGACACATGTTGGCATGTGCCAATGGCACGTGCGGCCATGTTGACCTAGTTGCAAGTCTTGCAAGCCTAGGGCGCTATATTTGGCGTGGGCCAAAGGCATAGCGGCTTGGAAATATGGCTTGCGACACGTGTTGGCATGTGCCAATGGCACGTGCGGCCATGTTGACCTAGTTGCAAGTCTTGCAAGCCTAGGGCGCTATATTTGGCGTGGGCCAAAGGCATAGCGGCTTGGAAATATGGCTTGCGACACGTTTTGGCATGTGCCAATGGCACGTGCGGCCATGTTGACCTAGTTGCAAGTCTTGCAAGCCTAGGGCGCTATATTTGGCGTGGGCCAAAGGCATAGCGGCTTGGAAATATGGCTTGCGACACGTTTTGGCATGTGCCAATGGCACGTGCGGCCATGTTGACCTAGTTGCAAGTCTTGCAAGCCTAGGGCGCTATATTTAGCGTGGGCCAAAGGCATAGAGGCTTGAAATATGGCTTGCGACACGTGTTGGCATGTGCCAATGGCACGTGCGGCCATGTTGACCTAGTTGCAAGTCTTGCAAGCCTGAGGGGCGCTATATTTGGCGTGGGCCAAAGGCATAGCGGCTTGGCATTCTTTGCCATGGTGCGCGAGATGCGCTTGGTTTGGCATTGTTGCCATGGTGCGCAGGGTGCGGCTTGGTTTGGCATGGTTGCCATGATGCGCAGTATGCGGCTTGGTTTGGCATGTGCCAATGGCATGTGCGGAATGCGTTGGTGGTAGGTTGCACGGTTTGCAAGTTAGGCTACCAGCGTGTGTGTTTGGCATGTGCCAATGGCACGTGCGGCCATGTTGACCTAGTTGCAAGTCTTGCAATCCTAGGGCGCTATATTTAGCGTGGGCCAAAGGCATAGCGCTTGGAAATATGGCTTTGCGACATGTGTTGGCATGTGCCAATGGCACGTGCGGCCATGTTGACCTAGTTGCAAGTCTTGCAATCCTAGGGCGCTATATTTGGCGTGGGCCAAAGGCATAGCGGCTTGGAAATATGGCTTGCGACATGTGTTGGCATGTGCCAATGGCACGTGCGGCCATGTTGACCTAGTTGCAAGTCTTGCAAGCCTAGGGCGCTATATTTGGCGTGGGCCAAAGGCATAACGGCTTGGAAATATGACTTGCGACACGTGTTGGCATGTGCCAATGGGACGTGCGGCCATGTTGACCTAGTTGCAAGTCTTGCAAGCCTAGGGCGCTATATTTGGCGTGGGCCAAAGGCATAGCGGCTTGGAAATATGGCTTGCGACACATGTTGGCATGTGCCAATGGCACGTGAGGCCATGTTGACCTAGTTGCAAGTCTTGCAAGCCTAGGGCGCTATATTTCGCGTGGGCCAAAGGCATAGCGGCTTGGAAATATGGCTTGCGACACGTGTTGTCATGTGCCAATGGCACGTGCGGCCATGTTGACCTAGTTGCAAGTCTTGCAAGCCTAGGGCGCTATATTTGGCGTGGGCCAAAGGCATAACGGCTTGGAAATATGGCTTGCGACACGTTTTGGCATGTGCCAATGGCACGTGCGGCCATGTTGACCTAGTTGCAAGTCTTGCAAGCCTAGGGCGCTATATTTGGCGTGGGCCAAAGGCATAGCGGCTTGGAAATATGGCTTGCGACACGTGTTGGCATGTGCCAATGGCACGTGCGGCCATGTTGACCTAGTTGCAAGTCTTGCAAGCCTAGGGCGCTATATTTGGCGTGGGCCAAAGGCATAGCGGCTTGGCATTGCTGCCATGGTGCTGTGATATGCGGCTTGGTTTGGCATTGTTGCCATGGTGCGCAGGTGCGGCTTGGTTTGGCATTCTTTGCCATGATGCGCAGATATGCGGCTTGGTTTGGCATTCTTGCCATGATGCGCAGGTGCGGCTTGGTTTGGCATTGTTTCCATGGTGCGCGGGTGCGGCTTGGTTTGGCATTGTTGCCATGGTGTGCGGTGGTGCGGCTTGGTTTGGCATTGTTGCCATGGTGCGCAGATATGCGGCTTGGTTTTGGAATTAGGGTTACGTGTTGAAAACCCTAATCCGGTATTTTGAAAAAATACCCCTATTAATTATTTACACTGAAAGTTAAATGCTCTTAGTTAATGTGTTGCGGGTAACACTAGGTCATGGGGTTTTACGATTTTACCCCTTGTCTAAAAACCACCATCAACAGAAGTGTAGCACAAAATATTGATTGGCTTGGTGTTGATACAACAATGAGCTGTGGTTGTAAGTCTAAGTTGCAAGGACAGATTGTAATGAAGTTATTGAGAGTACTAGGGTGATTGAATCAACCCTCTAGTTCTAAGCTAAGGCAAAGCAAGTTCTTAGTGTGTCTTGAACCTTCTCTTGAAGGCCTCAGGTAGATTTTTTGTTAGCTAAATCACTAACTCTCCCCTAGTATAGAGTGTCTTCTTACAGTACACTCTATCACAGGATTATTTGATGGATTAGCCAATTATTAATCCTAACACAGTTAAACACATCAAGACAACAAGAACACTGAATATATTAGCATATGAACTAGGGGTTTCATCAACACCCTAGCAATTTACTTAGAACATGATTTAAACACTAAAAACACAATTCAAACTACAATTGGTGCTATGGATAGCCCAGGCATAACCTTTTAACATCCACAGACTCTTCCTATTTATACATGCAACTCAAAACCCTAATTCTCCTCAAAACAGAAATTAAAAACAAACCCAATCGCCCATACTCTCTGAATCGCTTGTCCCTCTCGCTAATTCGCCTCGCAAGCCCCATATACGCTGTTGGTATGAAACCCTAGTTATATCTATCTTGAGCTCGGCTTCTAGGGTTGGGAGAAGGCTGTGGTGGAGATAGAGAGAAGCTAGAGGTGGCGGTGTTGGCTGGTAGCCTCGCTTTGGTGTCGGGAGAAGAAGGTGGTGTCTTGTTGTGGGCTAAGGCGGCTTTGTGGTGTCGGGTGAGGATGAAGAGCGAGAGGGATGGAGAGCTCGATTGTCGGGTGAAGAAGAAAAGAGAAATGAGATTAGGTTTTGGTGATGGGAGATTATATAGGGGATGTGGTGTTGAGCGGGAGCATCGGGAGTTGATGTGCAAGGCGGAGCGACCGTATGATCCAGGTGACTCCGATGCGTGCGTGATGCGACCGTAGGATGAAAATCTAACGGCTCGGAAGGGACGGACTCGGATCCGGGTCACGGGCCGGGTCACGGGCCGGGTCTTGGATAGCTCGAGTCCATGTCTTGTAAATAGGTTGCTCCTTGTTGGGTTGCAACTGATGCGCGCGCGGGCTTTGGCTTTCTGCTCCATAGACGCTCGTCTCCAATTTTCTGCCCTTTTGGCTCCTCAATTTCTCCGAACTTTATTTAATACCTAAAAACACAAAATTAATTAGTACAAATATTTATTCTTGAAAACAAAGAAAACACAGAATCTGGGATAATATCTGATTTCTGAGCACAAAAGATGAGTTAAATGCCAATAAATTGATGTAGAAATATGAAATATTTGGCACTTATCATGTCCGACATCGAATTCCCTCGTATATACTAGTGGGGGCGACTATACTACTATGGGTAATGGATAATTGTGCACATTGATTTGTCTTCTACTACTACTTTCGCGCCACGAAGCCGAGAAAACAAGACATCAAGTTAGCCGCTACTTCAAAGAGAACAATTAGCGAGAAAAGCCACCGGGGAGTAACTACACCAAATGACTCTACTGTATCAAGTTCATCCCTAACTACAACTCCAAGTCAAGTTATCAACTATACGTAGCGACCACGGAAGAATAAGATCTGGATTTACCCGATTGAAGTTCTCCTCTATATTTTTGGTAAGTGAGAGAAAATACCGGAAATTACACTTAGGGCAACAGACTGGATGATGGAACTATTCCACATGATTAGAGAAGGTATATGTACAACCGTGTGCTCATCCTCCGAATATGACCCGTGTTGGAGCTACTACCCTAAAACCATGGCCCGACTATGTAACCGCATCTTCTAACATACCAGAGCAGCCTTGTCTCTTAGAACAATGTGCAGATGCAGAGCCCGTGTATTTCCTCTTTTTTGTTGGTTTTCCTTGTATTGTCCGAGTGGTTCTAGGCACTAGATTTGGGGGTAACAGAGCATCGTTGGAGGTGGATAACGGATTATTAACTTTTGAAGCATTGAGATCATCACCTCAAGAACGCATATTGTCGGATGCATTTGTCAAGGTAATAATCATTCCGGCAAGTAAAAAGTCAATTGCACAAACATTTGATTTTACAAGAATAAAGGCAACAAACTTTATCAAAGAAATACATACTTGTAAGAGGCGAAAACGAGGCGATTCGACAAGATCAAGATTGGCGGTATCTTTAACTCGTTCACCCTTGGTGGAAGAAGGGTGGGCACTACGAAAGAGCCATACTTGGGGGTCTCGTCCTTAAGAAATTTCATTGAACTGTCACCATTTTCAAAGCCTTAATGACTCTCACTCATTGTTCTTTTAGAGAGGAACAACAAAGTTAGTGACCAAAGTGGCAACGTCAACAAAGATGGGGTCTTCATATGTGTATTTTACGTTTTACGTTATTGTTCGCAAGGTCGCTATGACGTTAAGGCATACACAGACTTCTTGGACATAGCAGCTGAAATATTCATAAGGTTAAAAGTTTCAATCAAAAGAGACCTCTTGGATGACGATGGGATGCGAAACCTCGTGAGCTTCACCTAATATTTGCATGTGTCAGACGACGGATCCCCGAAGACTTATCACCGATTGACCGTGTCTTGTAATGATTTGTAGGAGTCCCATAATACTAGAAGCGTAAGACTACTATTGGCAGCAGTGAGTATCCAAAGTGGGTTAGTGTTTGTAACTGTAGTTGCAGGAATTCCTACAATACATCCCTCATAAGAATTCATAATATTCAACACATCTTTAAGATCAATAATCAACCTTTTTATTAATTGAGTTAGAAAATTTTACAAGAAGGAAATGAAATCAAGAATATAATTGCTACTCTAGACTTTCTCTCTCCTCAAAACTTTCTCTCCACTCTAAGAAGATCTCCCCCTCTTAGGCCTACTCGGCCCTTTATATAGGACATTACATAATGGATAACAGCTAAGCTGTCCTTTATTTTCGGATCTGGCTTGCGACATTCTCGCAAGTATTCAAATGTTAAATCTCGCTAAGTCTTCACATCTTTCTCGTGTTCAGGCTGTCGTCATCCGTTGCGTCATTTTTATTACCAATCTGCGATATCTTTGTAGTGTGCTTTTTAACGATTTCGCAAAGGTATAGATGTTGCGATATTCTGATCCTACATATTTCCTCTTCTCATGTCTTCTCTACGAAGGAGAGAATTTCATGAGAATTAGTTCTTTCAAAATGCCGCGGCTGTTCATTTTTCCCTATTCTTTCGTTTTGACATGATTATGTACTTATACGCAGAATTTATTACACGTATCTCTTCTTCCATCCATTTCTTGACACATCTTTTTCAACCGTTATTTCTCAACCGTTCACGTCTACTCTTCGCATTAAATATGCTTATCTTCTCGAGAACTCCTCTCTCTATATATATTCTTCTCACTCTTCTCTTCTTCCTTTTTACTTTCCTTCTTATATTTTCTGTAACTTCTCTTCATCGTTTCTCCGTAAATTCCGCTTCTGCTACTGTAAATTTCCTTGTTTCTATTTCTTTTGATCTTTAGCTTTTTCTTCATTCCCATACTGAAAATGCCTCCAATTGGTCGTAAGTATGAAACTTCTTTTGAAAAAATTCAGAAAGATTTCGAAGAGAAGGGTTTCACATTAACCACTATTCCCAATCAAGAATCTAAATCCATTCTTTGTGCCAAATTGTTTTCTGATCATCATTGTGATGATAAAGAAATCATAGTTTCGGTTGGTCAGATTCTCGCTGGCCTTCCCATTCCGCTCTATGATCCTAATCTTCCCTTATTTTACGAAATTCTCGCTCATGTGAAATTCTCGCGAGCCATCTACCAATTGAGTGTGGATTGTATTCGCTTAATGCTTGAGTTCGCAAATCTGCAGTCTTTGGTAAAGGATCTCTTTACCCAAAAGAAGTCGAGGATCCCGAATTTTAGGACTTAGAAATATTCACCGAAAAATACACAAGTAGAGAGCTTCTTGAAAATTATGAAGTAATAAACATGAAGAATGATAGAACTCATTTGGGGTGCTCGCTGAAGAGGAGAGAAAAATTTTCGACCATAAAATACTTATGCGGGGACATTGACTGGCATTCTGGAAAGAACAATATTCCTCGTCATTCTAAAGACGACAGATGGTGCGTCTTTCCGTTGGTTTTAAAAGGACCTTATATTTCAGGTTCAAATGTGCTTCCTGCGAATCTCGCCAATTATCAACCTTGGGTATTTAATTGGCCCGAGAAAGCGAAAGAGGTATTTCTTTGAATCTTGCTCACTTCATAATCTTTCATTTATTGTTACTTTCTTGTTCACTAACTCTTGCGAAAATTTTAGATTAAAAAGCTGAGATCGAGCTATAATAGAACCGGGAAGGCTAGCACTTTATCTGCTCTGCGCTCCATCACAGATGAAGTAAGAAACATCTTTTATATTTTTAACAATATTGATGCCTCTGTTTCTTATCTTCATTTGTGTGCGAAGGTTGGTGTTGTAGTTGTTGAAGAAGAAGGATCTAAGGTTGCGAAGACCAAAGGCAAAGGTAAAGGTTCTCTTCGCAAGGAGAAATATGCTGCCCCACCTTCAAAGAAGCGAAAAATTCATTCTCCTTCTCCTTCAAATCTTCACTCTGGCGAAAGTTGTGATGATGATGATAATGACATTGATGATTCTTTTACAAGAGAAGATTTTCCGCCTGAATCTTCAATGGCACAATTGTCTAGCATCTGACTCCATGCAAGGGATCGGGGATGACCATCTCACTGGCACATGCAGAGCTCTTGCTAACATCTGTGATGCCCCTTTACTAGATGGTAATGATTCTCTTCATGGGGTCTCCAGATCAGTGACTCCTAGTTTTCTGATTTCTCTTGCTATCTTGGTATGCCTTCATTTCTCTTTTTCTTCATAATTATGATTTAAAATTATACTATATCTTGATAATTTTCTTTATTTTTCTTCGCAGACTGGGAAGGCTTCTTTTTGTTGCCTCATTTGGAAAAGAGGCGTGATGTTATCCAAAAGAAGAATCTTCAACTTCGCAAGAGAAACGAAGAACTGGAGGATGAAGTTGTTGATCTTCGCGAGAAGAATAAACAATTAGAAGTTGATTCTTCAACTCAAAAGGACAAGATATCTAGTCTTCAAAGTGCCAACCAGCAACTTTATGGTATGAAATTTTTCTCTTTCCTTTGTTTTGTTTTCTCATTATCTTCCCTCATCTGATTTACCATTTTCGCAGACGTCTATAACCTTTCTGATGAAGCCATTCTCCTTCGCTCATTCCCTGACTCTACGGATAATAATACCCTTCTTGAACACCTCAATAATTCTTTGAATAGTTTTTCAAATGACAAGATTAAATCTCTTCCCATAAATGAACTCCAATCCAAATTTCGCCTCTTAGAAATTGACCATAAATCCAGTTTGGGCTTAGCCAACCAGTTTAAGCGTTTCCATCTTAATTCTAAAGAGAAAATTAATGCTTTAAGAACCAAGATAAGTGTCTCATAGATGATAAAGATCGCATCGCTAGACAAGGTGCTCAAGCGTTAGCGAAATTCCAAAAAACTCTTCTTGAAGTTCAAATTGAACGAGATGAATCTAACCGCAAAAATGCTGTACTTTGCGAAAGATAGAATCAAATTCGCTCTCTTCGCTCATAAATAGTGATGATGAATTAAATAAATGCGAAAGTTCTAGATGACGCCTTGAAATAATTTAGGTGTAAACGTTAGTCTTCAAAGCTGAGCACACGGCCTTGGTTAGGGATATGATCTCTCGACCAGAGAAGGTTGTGAATTATTATTCTTTATTAATTGTTTATCTTTCATAAATTGCCATTAAGTTGCTGATTCATTGTCATATGTTCGCAGGAGCTGAAGAGAGATTTCTCAAAAGGATTTAAGAACTTGAGTCTCGAGAAGGAGCATTTCGCAAAGAATCTTTCTTCTCGCGATGATAAATATTCTAGACCGAAGAGACAACTAAAGATTACCTGCGTAATTTTAAGAATGATGCTACTCTTTTCGCAATCATACTATTAAGACGGTGCCATGACGACAACAATATCCCTCATTCTCGCATATCCTTGCCTCCCTAGAAGAAATCCCCAAGAATGTGCCTCCTCTCGGATATCTCGATAAAGCGGTGATGCTAGTGAAGAAGAGGAATCGGATGGAGATAAAGAAGAAGAAGGATTTGATGAAGATGATGAAGAAGAAGAATCAAACAAGAAATAATTCTTGTTTCCTTCTTTCTCTTTTGTAATATCTGTACATTCATTCTTTTAATCTCCTATCCTTGTAATCTT